>PVLC010000731.1:78743-182378 GCA_004027655.1 Graphiurus murinus
AAAAAAAAAAAAAAAAAAAAAAAAAAAAAAAAAAAAAAAAAAAAAAAAAAAAAAAAAAAAAAAAAAAAAAAAAAAAAAAAAAAAAAAAAAAAAAAAAAAAAAAAAAAAAAAAAAAAAAAAAAAAAAAAAAAAAAAAAAAAAAAAAAAAAAAAAAAAAAAAAAAAAAAAAAAAAAAAAAAAAAAAAAAAAAAAAAAACGGGTATTGTTTTATGAAAACCTTTCACAAATAGGGCCACATGAGAAAGAACCTAACAGATCATGGAGTTTTGCCAGACATCAACATGCAGAAATACCCCCAAAGAATAAAAAAAAATCATAAAAATGATATTCCAGGTTTGGCAGCATAAAAAGACATGTAAAACATGTATAAGAAAATAATAATAATAATAATAATAATAATAATAATAATAATAACAGGTACCCTGATATTTGAGTTTGATATGGTTGGTAACTTTATTTATTGAGGATAGATAATATTTGAGGCAAAAAAAAATTTCCAATACATTTATAAAGTTGCTACCTCTGGATTTTATTCTGAATTTGAAAGCTAAAGTAAAAGTAGTTAATAATAAACAATTAAGTTAGTATTATTTTTAATAAATATTCATTTCCATGATGATTGAGGTAAATACTTAAAGTAATATTTTAATGATTTGATGATAGCATAAGCATACTATTAAATGTTCCTTAAAATTGGAGTTTATTTTTTAAAAAAATCCATGGTGAAAACTGTAATGCAGGGAATTCAGATCTTTTTTACTTTTATAAACAGGATTAACAGGTCCAAGATCATATGTCATGTCTTTTTGGAATCTTTAAATTAATTAAAACTAAAAAATAAAAGTAGCATATTAAAAAGATTAATGAAATTTTGCTATTACTGGAAATCTTAATCTATTTTCAGTACTATAACAGAATACCTGATATTGAATACCTTATTAAGGAAAGAAATGTATTTATCTCACAGTTCTGAATGCTGGAAATTCAAGATTGAACATTATATCTGATGAGAACCTTGTGCTGCACAAAACACACCTAAAAAAAAAAAATAGAAAGGAAAATAGGTTCATGTGAACCAGAAAAAATACAAGATTTAATGAATCAGAGTTATTTAATTCCATCTATTGGGTCCTGTTTCTGAATAATATTCACAGGTAAATAAGATAAAAACTATTTCATGGAATAGATTGGGATTAGCTCTTCCATAAAGGTTTTATAAGATTTGCCTGGGAAACCATCTGGACCTGGGCTTTTCTTTGATGGTAGGCTCTTTATTTCCACTCCAATCTCTTTGATTGCTGTTGGTCAGTTTAAATTGTCTACATCTTCTTGATTCAATTTAGGAAGGTTGTTTGTATCTAGAAATTTTTTCAATTTCTTCTAGATTTTCCATTTTGTTGGAGTATAGTTTTTCAAAGTAGTTTCTGATAATCCTCTGGATTTCCATGCTGTCTGTGGTAATATCACCTTTTTTCGTGCCTCATTTTAGTAATTTGGGTTGATCCTCTCTTTCTTTTGCTAGCAATCATTAAAATCACATACAACAAATGCTGATGAAGATGTGAAGAAGTAGGAACTCTAATACATTGTTGGTGGGATTGAAAATTAGTGCAATCACTTTGGAAAACAATGTGGATAATCTTTAGAAGAAAGAGAATGAACCTACCATATGACCCAGGTATACCACTTCAAGAATGGAACTCAACCTACCAGAGTAATGCATGCATATCTATGTTTATAGCTGCACAATTCACAATTGACAAATTATGCAACCAGCTGAGATGTCCTTCAATAGATGAACGAATTACAAAACTGTGAGATATGCACACAATGGAATTTTACTCAGTCATAAAGAAGAACAAAATTATATCACTTGCAGAGAAATGAATGGAACTGGAGAACATTATGTTAATTGAGATTAGTCAGTCACAAAAAGTGAAAACTTGGATGTTCTCCCTAATATGTGGAAGCTAGGGAGAAAACAGGACATAGGGGGGGCTCTAGACAAAGAAGGAGAAACCTTAGATGAGTGAAGAATGTGACCTAACTGAGGGAAACACAGGGAGGAGAGGGAAACACCTCAATGGACATGATGTACATATACAACCTTATCAAATTCTATCAATGTGCTGAGCCCAGGAGGGAGGGGGAGGGGGAGAGAATAGGAAGGGAACTGGGGGAGGGCTCAATGAATGCTGTGTGCATGTGTGCCTCTACTACCCTGAACTTCAGCAAGATGTTTGATTAAATACACAAATAAAATAAAAATCAGATCAAAACACAGCATCTGTTATTTATATTTACCTTACTAAACGCTGAACTGGGATTTCCCCATGTTTTTCCTTAAAGAGAACCTTAAGTGTTCTCCTTTCACCAAGAGTGACAGTCACCTAAAGCATTGTTGTTCTGTCCTTAGCCAGTTTTCACTCTGAGCTTTCTCCAACATTAAACAACGCTTCTTTTAAAATTCACTAGTTCTTACAATTATTTTATTCCTTAGGTATTTAATGCAAAACTGAAAAAAACTCTGACTACCAAACTGTATGTGTGAAAAGCACAAGGCATTAACATAAGCACATACAGTAAACAAATTGCATGGGTAAGCACATGACTGATAGAACTAAAATATTCTCTTAAAATTGTATACAATTGTATAGTATAACCTTATACCATACTCAGATATATCCTGTTAAACATTCAAGAATAAAATAAATTGAACAAAATATTATTTTAAGACATTCCTAGTTAGGGATAACAAATGAATATTCAAGATATAACTTAACCTCACAAAATATTGAAGTTTGTCTCAGAAAGTCAAGGATGGTATGTTTTCTCTCAAATGTAAAAGCTAGAGAGGAAATAGGAAAGAGAGAATGCTTCTAATGTCCATTTATATTCCATTTTATCATTCATTTCTCTCTATGATACATTGAAAAAAATATATTTCCCTCTGGACTCCTTTTCCTTTCTATTCATCTTTTCAAATCCTATATTTTCTAATGAGCCTTTCCCAGGAGTTACTTTCAATTCACTGATAGATATTTCACATTTGCCATAAAGCTTTACAGGAATAAATTAGCATGTCCTTGTATTGCATGTGAGGGAAAGTAAAATTTAGATTTGGGAAAGGATTGCATATTTTTAAAGAAGTATCTTTTTTAAGATTTTAAATAATAGAGCTCTAAGTAACTCATAATGATCATGTAAGCTAATGCACCCAATTAAGGCTTTAAATAGGTGGCTGTTGTTCTACTTAGACTCCTCAATTGATTAGATAAGGCCCACCCACAATATGGCAGGCAATCTGCTTCACTCAAACGTCTTCTATTTTAAAGTAACTCTCATTCAAAAATATCTGCCTGGAAATGTCCAAGGTAACATTTGACCAAAAGCTACACATCATGGCTTAGCCAAGTTGACACATTAAAATTAGCCATGACATTTACCCAGATGGGGGAATTTATTTGGTTAGTTTTTGTATAAGATGACCTTTGCCATTGTTAGTTTACTCTTTTCTGGGCTCTGTCCTTACAGTGTTTGACTAGAAACCAATGTTTATAGGCACCATGAATATGAATCCAACTCTTTGAGTCACGTGCACATTAAGCAGGTTTAAAGATGTATAAATATAATTTGTCAGTATGTCATAAAATTCCAATGTGTTCTCTGACTAGGAAGAAAAAAAAAATGGAACTAAGGAAAATCAGTAAGTCCACAAGTATTTATTTCAGGCAGCCATGTTCCTTCCAGAATGTAAGGGCTGAGGAATGGTCCAGTGAACGCATGTGCTGTCTCCTACTTGAGGGAGCTTGCAGTTTACCTGGGTACTTGAAATCTGCCAGGCCACTGCCTTAGTCCCTTCATGCACCATATTAGTTTTCTATTGCTCTGTGACAACTTATCAAATGTTAGTGGTAAAAAGCATGGCGTGGTATAGATGGATTCTCTGCTCACAGTATCACAAAGCTGAAATGGAGGTGTTGGTCAGGCTGAGTTCTCATCTTTAAGCTCTAAGGGACAAATGTAGTTCTAAGCTCATTTATGTTGTTGACAAAATTTAGTTCCTTGAGATTGTAGAACTGTGATTCGTACCATATTTCTGGCTGTCAGCCAGGGACCACTCTTCAGCTCCTGGTGGTTTGAGAGTTTATTCTCATTAACATCTTATTCTCAGGCATGATCATACTGAAAAAAAAATTAATTATGTGTAAATGTATTTGCTAGATTTTTAAAAATTTTAGAAACATATGTAAAAGCTTATCATAAGCATTTCCATTAATGTGACACTTCCAAACAATAGTTACTCAAAATAGAAATTTAGAGAATTCCTCACTCTATCAAAAACTTAGTAGAGAATTAAGAGGTTCTCCTTCCTTTCCAATGCATATAAAGCTGAATATAAAGCTTACTTTATATTCAGACATATATGATAATCCTGAGAAGATTAAGTATAGTTTTACCTGTGGAGGAGAAAAGTCCAAGTTAGCTGAATGTTCCCAAACAAAATTAGAAAGAAAAGTATTTCAAGAATACAGAAGAAGACCAGCTTCAAAAATCCAAAATGTTCAGAAAGAGATAGTTTTATTCAGCTGAAGCTCAGAGTATAATACAGGTGTGAAAGGGGATATAGAACTAGAGAAGCCTGCTACAGTCAAATCATGTAGAGCTGATCCTATTGGCAACAAGGCAGAGGAGACACCCTAATGAGCATGATGTACTCTCACGAACACATCAAAGTCAATCACTAAACTGAACTTGAGAAGGAGGGAGGAGGAGGGAGTGAGGTGGGAATTGGGGAAGGGTTAAATGAGAAATGTGTACATGTATGCCTTAACCAGCTTGTACCTAACAAAGATGTATGATTACAATACACCAATTTAAAATAAACAAAATAATTTTAAAAAGCAACAAGGGAATTTTCTAAGGTGTTTAATACAGAAAAATAATAATGTTGGAATTTTTAGCTATGTATAAGAACTAAATGTCATTGGCTTACCTAAAAAAATATAATGTTTCAGGTGTAAAAGCTAGTCCTATATAAAATAAATTTGTTATCTACATTTGCTATCCACACTTATCAGTTCTGGTTTGTACCCATGTCCCCCACATAGTATTCTTGTGCTTCTGACTCAGTATTCTCATACACTTGAATCCATCCCCCTCTTTCAAATTTTCTCTTGAAGAAAGAGAGAAAACCTGTTACAGACATCTTATTTAATCCATCAGCAACCATGAATTAGAGCCTGTTACCAATATTTGGCAAACAGCAAAATGTGACTTACAGAAGTAAGGTGAAGTTCAGAGATCGAATTTCAGACGCAGGTCCATGAAAACACACCTCCACACTCTTAAACACAACCTAATACAGAAGTCTAAAATGGCACTGAGTTTGTCGTACACTATGAAGCAATTTACCATCCAACGGTGGAGGAGATAGACTATTAGATATGGGACAAAGAGGGAAGAATTCACGGGTTAATATAAATTAGTGATAAGCTCATCTAGAGAATAAAGAGATTTTTGGAAGACGGAAGAGTCTGAAAGATGACCAGCACATGGTCAACGGTCAAGGCTGATGGCAAGTCCTGCAGTGGGACCTGCAAGAGCAGACACAGGGAGATAGGATGCTCAGGATCACGAAGACGACTGAAGGAGCCGGAGATGTAGCTCAAGTAGTGTGAACAAGGCCCTGGGATATGTCTCCAGGACTTTTGCAGAAAGAAAGAAGAGTAATTTAAACAAGAAGAGGTTCCAGTAGCAGAAATAAGATAGGATGTGGGTCAAGAATTTCTACATATTAGTTTCTAATGCCAGGTTGAGATTAGACTAGGTGAGCTACTACGTTAGGATGTGCTATACATTACGATATGCTATAGGTTTGGATATAAAGACAAAGGTAAACTAAAGAAGACTCATCTGGCAGTCATACACAGGAGGGATAAAGTTTGTGAAGGATGGAAGAAAAGCCAACCAGCAGTCTATTACAGTAATCCAAGTGTGGAAGGACGATGGCCTGGACATTTTTCTTTTCTATTTTTTTTTCTTTCTTCTTATGTGGAATGCATGGCAACAGCCACGTCTATGAAGCCTTGAAAAAAAATAATATGAAAACATAGCTTTGCCAACTTGCAGATTAGCAGTTTAACTGGACAGAGGCCATGGGCCAGTGAGTCACTGGAGTCATTCTGAACAAAGCCTGCAGACAGTCTCACTTTGTATTCAGCTGCAGGATACCTGGAAGGTAGGGTAAGGTCGGCATTCAAAACTGTGCTGAATAATTCTGCAATGCCGTAGCCCAGCCATCGAACCTATAAAACTACAGCCTATGATCCAACTAGCAAGCAGAATTATATGTTGAGGAAAAAAGTAATCCACTGTTGTACATTAACGTCAGTAGGATCCACTAATTGAAAAAAGGTTGGGTTTATCAAGATTTTGAGAAAACAACAGTCTCTGTGGTCACTCTCAAATTACAGGGGAAATCCCTCAATTTGCTGTCACAGACAATGTCTTTAATTTAGGAAAATGGAAGAAAAAGATTTTAATGTTATTAAGCACCCCACAGGTTTCTGGATGCACATTCTTTTTGTATTTGCTTTTTCAGAATGTTTCTGCCTGTGTGCTCTGTTTACTAATGTGGACAGTGTAATAAAGGCTTCCAGGATGAAGGTACAGCTTCCTATTTGTATTCTAGAGGGCAGACAGAATCTACTTTGGAAGCCTATATGGATAAGCACCTGAATTTACTTAGATGCTTCTGGCATTTCAAAGAACCTAGTGCTTGCCTCTGCTTCATCCCTTTGGATCTTACAGGAGTGACAGAATTTACACTTGGCTAGAAAATTCACTGAGGAGCAAGATTGGCTCTAGCAGTGACGCCTCCCAAAGCAGGATCTCACGAGATATGGAGTGTGTGCAGTGCTGGTAGGTTGTGATTCTTGTGTGAGAAAAACTCTCAGTCCCATGTGTGGGGGACCTCTAAGGACCTGGGTGCTTTGGCCACAGTGCTTTCTCCCTATAGACTAGTGCTGTCCAACAGAAACAAGCAGGAGCCACAAATGGAGCTCACATATTTTTTGACAGTTTTATCCAGGCTTTATTTATTATGAAAGACAATACCTTAGGTGCCAAGAAAGATATGGCACAGTTATTCATATAGCTGTGAATATGCCATTCCTACAACTAAAGTAAAAACGTTTATTCTACATTTATTGATGCATTGTAATTATACATCTAGTGAGGTTCAAAGTGATAGAATTGTACGTGCACACAGCACTTGGTGTGTTTCACTCTGGATCCCACCTGACTCTCACCACCCCATACAGGTTAGTGATATTTTCACATATGGATATAGCATTATTTAAACAGTTTCCTTCATCAATTCTCCTTTTTCCCATCCCCACCCCCCTCCCCCAGTCCCATTCCAATATTCTACTGGTTTCTCTCCTCATTTATCTGAAGTGCCTTTTGTTTCTTATTTTCTCTCTAGCTTCCATCTATGAGAGAAAACATATGACTCTTTCTGAGACTGGCTGATTTCACTTAGCATAATATTCTCTAGTTCTATCCATTTTCCTGCAAATGACGTAATTTTGTTTCTTTATGGATGAGTGAAATTCCATTGTGTGTATATACCACATATACTGACGTTTTTAAAAGTAAAGACAATCAAACAGGCAAAGTTAATTTTAGAAACACTAAATCTATTATATTTACATTATTGTCATATCAACAGATAATCAATATAAACATTTTATATGTGTATTTCATGATCTATTTTGCACAAAACTCGGTGTCTATTGTATACCTGCAGCTCATCCTAGTTTGGACTAACCGCGTTTCAAGTAGATAATAACCACATGTGGCTAGTGGCTAGTCTTTGGTACCCTGATTTTTCAAAAAACTGCTTCTACCGGGAAAGGTATTCTCATTCAGAAATAAAAAATATGATATTGCTAAAATATGCTTATCAGGGTTGAAGAATGAAAAGGAGAGGAGGTGAAGAAAACAGAATTTTATGATCATTTTAACCTGTAGTTTATGTTTATTCTTATGAGGGAATTCTCTCCTTGTGTGAGATGGAGACCAAGAGCTTGTAAGTGAGGGTAAAATGGTAAGGAAAAATACTGATCTATGATAGAGTATTTACAGCCCCAAGAAAAAAAAATGAGAAAAACAAAGACAATATTGTGAGATTTCCAAAGTCAAATTTATTTAACTTTGAAAAGTCCCTTTTATTTTTTTTACTATATATTCTTTCTCCTTTTGTATGATAAAATGCCATTACTTCTATTAAATAATAGTAATGGTAAGTGGCTGATGGATGTGCTTTTAATGTCTCCCTCTGGCAAAATAAAAATGTTGGCAAGTGTATATTGATTCTGAGCTTTAAAAATGTGACCAGTCATTAAAAACAACTCTTGAGACAACTGTTAAAGGTGAGAGAGACCTATTTTTTTTTTAAATCAGAAGCCCAGCATTCAAGTTCTGCTTCTGCTAATAAATACATTAAATGGCCTGTATCCAAAAACTAAGTCTTTCTGGTCCTTACTTATTCACCTGGAAAATCAGGAAACATTGAATGGGGGACTTGGGCTAGATTACTAGGTGGGTTGCATGTATGAAAGTCTCTGCTTTATGACTCAGCTGAGATATTTTAGTTGGGGAGCAGCAAGGTAGAAGAGAAAGGCTGTGGCTTCCTGACACCGAAAAGGGCATATTTCCACCACAGGCAAATTATGGGATCCCTGCCTTGCAAACCCGCTCCTTGAAAGCCTATGAAAGGAAACGTGCTACGTAAATAACTGATCATCAAAGGAAAGATTTGCTGCTAAAATACAACTTGTAAGTACATGGTGAGGTAGGCATGTAACACCTTCTGAGTCATGCCCATGGAGCTGCCCCATCTCTCGACATGACTAACACACCCAGATCCAGTCCTGCTGTGTAGCCACATTGTAGTTTTAGCCGTTAACCAGATTGATATTTGGCTTTATCATTTTAATATTTCTGTTAAAATACCTGTTGAACATGCTGTAATCTGTTGGTAAGTAGGAGGTGAAATAGTTTCCAATAAGTAAACTGGAATTATCCTCTTGATTCACTATCCTGGGTTGGAAGGAAGAGAAACGAAGTTCAAGACATCATAGTTTCTTTTTGACTATATCATACAAAAAGAGAACTGAAAATTGTCCAGTGTACAATAGTCCAGGCATTTCCTTCAATTATTTTAAAAAAATATGAAGTCCCTATAGATATGGGCATGGCCTTAAGTTGGCTACCTGGCTCTTTGACTGCCTGGCATTTTGCAGTGCCACAAAGCATCAATCTAGAGCTAAAGCATTCCAATTTATCTGTTGTCCATAAATGTCTCAAAAAGGTGCTAGTGTCCATTTTTCACAAACAGAATTGGCTTTATAATGTGTGTGTAGTGGTTTACTGTTTTTCTGTTTATGTGTGAGCACAATTTATGGCTCCAGCTCCTTTTTTTTTTCTTTTTAATCTCTCCCCAAGGTATACTCTACTCATTTTGGCCAAAAATAAAAGAAAACAAAGAAAAAGAAAAAAATGTTGTCCCCAAATAATATCAAAAGACATGTCCAAAATCAAATTCTAATTTCTGTAAACTTCTGTGAAGAAAATACAAGCAGAAAGCACAAAAATTGAAAGTGTGATTGTTTTTTCAACAAACTCTAAACTCTAGCCTTACTCTTCTGAGGTTTACCTATTTTAGAGTACACTTCCAAATATAGACCTTTGGCTACCAAAGATATAAATTTAGCTTGACTTCTATTTACCTTACATAATATATTTAGACCTTAAATGAGTCAGGTTAAACAAATTTTAAATAAAAGTGTCCCTGATTTCAGGAAGTGAAAGTTCTGTGTAATATTTGAGAAATGTTATATACTGTAAAACAGGCTTATCATATTATCTCTTTTCCCTTCTCATTGAAGATATAAATGAGATAGTCTGGCCTTCCTTCTGAATCAATTTTCTGTTATTTAGGGGTTACCGATATGCTGGTTATGAGAAATTAACCATATAAATTCACCAGTAGTTAAATTCTAAATACTTAAAGATGAGGAAACCAGGCATGGTGGCAAATGCTTGTAATTTCAGTAGTTAGGAGGCTGAGACAGGAGGATTGCAGGTTTGAGGCTAGCCTCAGCAATTTAGTGCGATCCTCAATAACATAACAAGACTCAGTTTCTAGATAAAAAATAAAAAGGACTGAGTGTGTTGTTTGAAGGTAGAATGTTCCTGGATTCAATCCCCAATACCAAAAAGAGCAGAGGGAGGCTGGGTGTGTACTTCAGTGGTAGAATGCCCCTGGGTTCCATCTGCAGTACCAAAATGAAACAAAATCACAATAAGGAAAATGCATAAACAAATAAGTTTGTGTAATATAATTTTTCTCGGCCACACTACATTTTTGGGTGTAGGTGTAACAGATTATACTTATTCATATATGCATACATACTATTGAAAAATATTCTTTTCCAAAACTTTAATATTGTAATGTTTCAGTAAAAGCAAGGAAGTAAGCCAGATTTTTTTTCCCGAGTTGCTTAAAGCAATTCTTCTTAATATATATACAATAGAACTAAATACATATTTCTACTATGCCATTTTATCTGAACAGATGATTTTTTTCATCTGACTGGAGGAAGATAATGAAGTCATTTGTGCAATAATAAATCTCTTCTTTACAAGTATTTGTCCACTAGTAATGAGCAAGTTGGACTATCTTAAAAATTTCACTTTCTCTTAAGCATATGAATTATGCTCTTGAATCTGGAATGATTACTGTTGAAGTAGTCATATTAAATTTTTATGAAAACAAAAATAAAATATAACTAATTTTTTTCTTGATACATCCAACACTCTATTGGTTATATACTTACATATTGGGTTCTATAATACATAGTGGAAAATATAACCACTTAGCCAATAAACAATTTTTGTGCTAATGTTCACACTTTTTTTCCTTTGTTTGTCTTGCAATTATTTTTTTTCTGAGTACCTGCTCTGTATCAGTCATTGTATTGGACATGCAAAGTGCATTGATGAATCAGACCTACAAGGCCTCCCAGGCTCACAGTCTAGCATGGGAAGAATCACATCAATTAGAGAATTGTATGGTGTGACAAATGTTATAAAAAATAAATACATGAAAAAATGTTCAGCATCATTAGCAATCAGGGAAATACAAATCAAAATGACACTGAAATTCCATCCAACTCCATTTAGAATGGTAATCATCAAGAATACAAACAATCATAAACGCTGGTGAGGATGTGGGAAAATAGGAAACCTTATACACTGTTGGTGGGATGGCAAATTAGTGCAGCTACTATTGAGGTCAGTATGGAGGCACCTTAAAAGATTGGGAAAGACTGGGCTTGGTGGCGCATACTTGTAATCCCAGTACTTGGGAGGCTGAGACAGGAGGATGACAAGTTTGAAGCCATCCTCAGCAACTTACAACTTAGTGAGGCTGTCTGCAACATACTAAAATAAAAAGGGCTGGGCATATACCACACACACACACACACACACACACACAGCACTAAAGGAGCCACAATATAACCCAGCCATACCATTCTTGGGGATCATCCCCCAAAAATTGAAGTCAGATTACTATAGGGATACATCCATCTCCATGTTTATAGCAACCTAATTCATGATAGCCAAACCAGGGAATCAGCCTAGGTGTCCATCAACAGACAAATGGATTATGAAATTATGGCATATACACAGGATGGAATTTTCTCAACCATAAAAAAAGAACACAACCATGTCATTTGCAGGAAAATAGATAGAACTAAAGAATATTATTCTAAGTGAAATTAGCCAGTCACAGAAAGTGAAGAGCCATATGGTTTTTATTCATATGTAGAAGCTACAGAGAAACTGAGAAACAAAGAGGAATTTAGATAAATGAGGGAGACACTAATGAAATGGGGGGGGGTTCAGGAGAAAAGGAAGATCTGATGATGGAAACTTTTCAAATAATCCTTTGTTCATATATGAAGTTATCTGTATCAATGTAAATATTATCTATGGGGGGGGCAGGGAGGGACCCAGACCGAAACATACAACTAATGCTGTGTGTACGTATGTTTCTGCCACTCTGAAACCCACTATGATATCTAATTACAATGCACCAATAAAAAATAGAATGATATGGGGGTGTGATGATAATAAGGGAAATTTGGGATAAAATTTGATAAAAGGACTACCTGATCTGATGGCAAAGATAACAGTTCCCACAAAGAAGTGATACGTAAACTAAGCAAAGAAAAATGTGTGAGAATTAATGTTAGGTTAGAGGAGGAAAGAAAGGAAAAATTCAGACATTTCAGACAAGAAAACAATTAACGGCTTGAAGGTCCTGAATGTTGAGTGATGCTGGAGCATTTGAGGAGTAGGAAGAAAAAAGTCAAAAACAACATAAGGTGCTAGTCAGGAGGTTGATAGAGCAGTCTATGGGCCATGGCATAAATTTTGGCTTTTATTCCAAGTGTAATAGGAAGCCAAAGAAAGATGTTAAAAAAGGAGTTTATGAGAAAATCACTCTCAGAATAGTCTGGACAACAATGCGAAGCAAGAATAGAGGCAAAGAGGTTATTATGGGGTTATTACAGTTGCCCAAACAATATGTGGGAAGAGTAAAAACTCTGGATAGATTCTAGACCATTGGAATGTAGACTTAGCATGGCCTGACTATTTGCTTAGATACTAGTATAGATGTGGACTCCTAGATTTTTAGCTTAGACCACTGGGTGGATGGTGATTCTTTGAGGAAATTGGAGGAAGACAAATTCAGGGAAAGTCAGATGAGTTCACTTTGAGCATGCTCCTTTTCAGGTGCCTGTGAGACATTCAATTGTTGATGACAAGTTAGCTTTTGAAAACATGGTGTGGGGCTCAGAAAAGAGGCCTGAGCTGGAGATATAAATTTTGGACTTGCTTTTATGGATGGTAATTGAAGCCATGTGAGTATATAAGATTGCCTATGGAGACTGTATAGCAGGAAAGAAGCCACAAGATATAGCTCTGTCTAGGATCTAGGGTCAGACAGAAGAAGAGGGAGAAATAAGAAAAAAAAAAAAAAGAGTGGTCTGAGTCATAGAAGAAAAACCAGGAGAGGAACCCAGAGAAAAGAGAATTTGGAGAAGAAAGTTAATCAAAAGTGTTGAATTCGACTGTGGGGTCAATTCAGGTATGTGCTTTGTAAAAGACATTTCTTGGAGAACTTCGAGGACTCCAGAGGACTTCCTTCACCTCCAAGAGCTAACCAGTAGAAGAAGTGGGCATATAATAAACTTCCAAACACAGTGGAATGCATATGTGCTTGTTAAGTTAGTTTAGGTGTTCAGAGAATAAACAGAAAATTAATGTTATTGTCAAATTATTTTGCAATATCGATGTTAAGAATTTTAGACAAAGTTCTTATTTGAATGCATTTTCAGGGTATACAGTTTAAAAATTACATTAAGAAAAAAACTATTTTCCTTTATGCATTTTTTTGAGGGGGCTGGTATAGAGAAACAGTGACAATGAAGAAAGGACTCATTTTCTGTTCAAGAATATGAGAATGTTTGACCCTGGCCAATAACTCAGTTATACACTAGCCCATTTGGAGAAGAGTTTCAGGATCTGTTTCTTCTGCAGTTGGTTTTGCCCCATCCCGGCCACTTCACAGATCCAGGAATTTGGCCTTAAAGAAAATTGGATCTTAAGGCAAAGGAAGATATTGTACTTTCCTCTTCAGGGTGACAAAATGGTCCATCTGTCAAAATGCTCGGCAGGAGCTGGGACAAATGTCATAGCCATTTAGCAATTCAAAATTGGAGTTAATTTGGACACACAGTAATTCAGTTGTTACTTCAATTCTAATTATTTATTTGTAAGTTGTTTCCAAATATTTACATACTTTATATGTATATTCTTTACTTTTGTGAAATCATGTAGTTCATAATTTAAACTCTTAAAAGAAATTAATCAAAAAGTTCCTTTTAGTAAAGTATTATATTACCAATTTCCTCTAAATAATGATCTCTCCCAGCAATTTAACATTCATTTTCAATACCAAAATTTCTGATAAGAATATGTTTTATTGATGTTGCCTTAAGAATATCTCTGCAGGATGTATGAGATATTTTTGCAATTTTCTTTGCAATATTACTTAATGTTTTATACCAGAAAAAGCCACATGCTTAAAAACAATGATTACATTTCCTTAAAACTACTTACATGATCATATGCATTGATGGACTCTAATCTCGCTCTATTTTTTTTTATAAATTGGTGATGCTTTATATAAGATAATTAAAATTCCCAAGTTAAATACCTTCAGAGATTTTGCCTTGTTCATATTTTGATTTTTTTTAAAAACAGGGAATAATAGGCACAAGGACTTTTAATAATCCTGTTACTACTTAATGCTCTCTTCATCCACAATTTCCCTCCTACTCTTCATAAATGTGCCACTAAAAAGCTATTATTATAATATAAAAATATTTAAAGTTTTGAAGGAAACATAAAAAAAAAAAACACTACTTTTCTTCTCCAAAGTGTATGACCTCACAGAAACTGCACGGATTTCAAACAAATTGGACAAGCTGTTATATTTATAGATATATGTGGTGAGCCAGAAGCTATAATTCTGTACATTTTGGTGAGCGTTCACGTGTTAGGTGGCACTCAAGGATCTTTTGACATAAACAAACCAGGAATTATGATTTATTTTCTTCCTAATATATTCCGAGGGTCTCCTTTTGTTTCTCTGGGATATATTTTATTGCCATCTCAGAGTATCTGTCATGAGAGTTTATATTTATCAGCTTGCTTAGTGCTTTTAAATTTAATCCTCGGCTATTTTGTCACCAGAAAATAGCCATTTTCATAACAACCCTCTTTAGGTTTAATTCATATGTCAGAGATTCAACACATGTGGTTTCCTTTGGGCTCCACTGTTTTTGACTCAATATATAAAGAGCCGAAGGAGTGCAGGTACAAGATGTTAAGGTTTTATTCACCAAGGATGCTTAAGGAGCCAGGAAGCAGCAAGCTGTGGGAAACAGCACATACGGGATAATCTGATTTAAAAAGAGAGAGAGAGAAATTTTCTGTATTTAAACATGCATGTGCATACGGCAGTGAGATTGGGGGTGATTTTTTTTAACCTTCTATATAATGTAAAAATTATAAATATATATCATAAAAATTAAAAATATATTATAAAGATAATTGGTTTCAAAAAAACTATTATTTTCACACTGGGGAAAAATTATGCACTCCATTACTGTTTTTTTAGGAACAGAAAGTCCCACTCTATATTGTACTTGGAAGATTAAATTATAAAAGACATTTTTGAGCAAGAAAATGTACTACTTTGTTCTTTTATTTTTCACCTTTAAAAAAGACTGTTGTAAACCTGGATTCTATTTGTGTGTCTGAGTCTTTAAATAAGAAATACTCACATTGATCCTGCATATTGATTTTATACATTTTCACTTTCAGATTTGAGAATGCATACTTCCTTCCCTTCAAAAAGTGATTGGCATCTCCACTACCATTAAATTGATGGGTGCAGAATACAGTCTTCCTCTGAAATTCCTTTTCCACACACAGACTTCTTAGAATATTCATATTAATCTAATAATTTCCATTACTTTTGCAATACTTCTGTCTTTCTTTCCATTCCATGTTACCTTCCTGTTCTCACTGTCGCTGTTGAATATTCCTAGGGAAACACTTGGATAGACTAGAAAGAAATTCAAGTTAGACAACTTAAACTTCGTCATATCTCTGCCACCGAAAGTCCTTGAATATTAATTAACCTTTCATGTAATTGTCTTGGCTTCCTCACCTGCAAAACAGGCCTAATAGCACCTGCCTTACGTGCCTCATTGCGTGACTGCAGGGATCAAATTATAGGCTATATACATAATCTAAAGCTGTGTCCAAGGAAAAGGTACTACTATGATCGTTAACATTCTTTTTTAGTATTTTCAGAAAGATGAGACTATGGGTCGTTATTTTTTGACTGCCTTTATCTCAGCCAACAGAGAGAAATCATTGAGAATTTTGAAATTAAGGTTTTAGGGATATAGGTAGTTATAATTGCCTGGATAATAAGGTAACAAGAGTTTGGAGATAAATATGAAATATGTAAATGTGAGTGCAGGTGTGTGCATGTATGAGAAATTGCAGTGCATACTAAATAGATCTGTGTATATTTTCCCTTGGCTGTGGTAATTGCAGACACAAGTTTTTATTTGTTTGTTTGTTTGTTTAGTTCAAAAGTCCCATGTTACTTATTTCTTTCTCTGTGTCTACATTTGTAAATTGGAGTTAATATCTACCTAGAGGATATTATGTGGTTACTGCTCCATGATAATAAAGAACTTAATCTTGTAACTATTTCAAGAGTCTCAACCCAACAAATATCAATTGATCAGTGACTACGTGCAAGACATTTTACTTGGCAGAAACAGAAGCCACTAAAACAAATAAGATGTAATCCCTAAAAAACCAGGGATGACATAAAAGATAGATGATGTAAGTATTCAAGTACATACAACACCAACTAAAAAAATTAAGTGCATAAGAAGCATATGAATAAAATGTGCTGGAATCCAAAGGGGGAACAAATAATATTTGGTTGAGTCAAAGTATAAAGGCATTATAGGGGAAGGCAGAGAAAACGTGAGATATTGATGTGAATACTTTGGTTTGGCTGTAAGATGGGTTTGACATAGTGATATTTGATAGGGGCCTAAAAGAATTTTGATAAGGAAAAATAAAGAAAGAATTTGCTCTTTTGAAATTTCTCTTTAGCATGTTGTTGGCCATGCATTCTGTAAGGAGCTAGGAATATAATGGTGAGCAGAGGCTCCCCTGAGCTGTCTGTAGGTTCCAGACTTGGGGGGAGGTCAGCACAGCACCTCTTCGAGTTTGATGGGGTCTGCAGGACACAGAATGTGTTCAAGAGTCCTAGGAGATACCAAGTGGAAATGAAGCCATGTTATTGAGGACACAGAATGACCAGTTGAAGATTAAAAGAGGCTTTTGGACATACTCTAGAAATTTTTGGAAGTTTAATCTGACATCAATGTTCAAGATAAGTTGAGATTATTTGAAATGCCCAAGTGCGTATGGAAGACTTTATATGAATATAAAACATTTTACACAATGTTCTTTCCTTTAGTCCTCACAACAGTGCTTAGAATTCTAATTTCACAGGTGAGGAAACCAGCAATCAGAGAAGTAAAAGGACTCATTCAAAGTTATTATATTCAATAACTGGCAGTGCCAGGATTTCAATCCTGGTGTCAACTCTGAAATCTATAATCCTACACTCAGCCCTACACTGCATCCAGGGAGAATGGAAAGAAAGCTAGCAGAAAAAAATAGAACCTTCACCTGTGACCCACAGCACTGACCATATAGTGTCACTCCATCTGTTCATTTTCACAGTAGGAATTTGGTGTGAAAATATGCAGTCCATTCATACATTATTAATTTATTCATTCCTGTAGCAAATCTTTGTTATCCCAAGCAGTCTGTTTTATAGTTAGATATGAGATGAATAAGGCTGAATATTTGTCTTCAAAAGGCTTAGAGGAGGAGACAGAGAGTAATCAAAGAAAGACTGGACCATGAAGAGCTGTTCACTCATTTGGAAAAGCCACACCTATACATTACCAGTGGGACTATAAATTTAGGCATGTATTTAAATAGTCTGTTACAAATACTTTTAAAATGTCCACACCCTTTGGTTCAGATATGACATTGCTGGAGAATTCCATCAAAGGAAATAATTTGAAATGAAGACAAAGACATATACATAAAGTTATTCATTGTAACTTTATTCATAATATCAAATTTTTAAAAAATCCAAATGATCAAAAATACACAATTGAGAAATTCTGATGTTTCAATATGGCTTTTATTATATTACTATGACTGTTTACATATTATATATGTTATACATATTATATATAGTGAGTACATAATATAGTACTCACTATATTATTTGAAGAGGGTCCATCCCCATTATTCATGTATTCTGTATTTGCGAATTGACTTACTTGCTGGGATTTCTTTGTAGCCCTGTCTTATTCCATTTTCTGTTGCTACAACAAAATGCCTGACACTGGTAATCACAGTTTTGGAGACTGAAAGACCAAGATCAGCTAGCCCCATCTGGTCAGCCTCTGGTGTGGGCCTTCTGACTGCATCACAACATAGCGGATGGCATCATGGCAGAAATGCACGAAAGAGGGAAAGAAAGAGAGCATGTCAAGACAGGAAGGAAGAGACTATAATAAACCGGATCCCATGGGAACTAATCCACTCTTCATGACCCACTCCTACTCCCACACAAACAAAACAAAACAAAAAAACATTAATCCTTTCATGAATGTACAGCCTCCATGACCTAATTTACCTTCCACTAAGCTTGACCTGTAAAAGATTCTACCAGCTCTTAAAGGTTCCACCCCCTCAACACCACCACATTAGGACCAAGTTCTAGCACGTGAACTTTTAGAAGACAAGCCAGGTTCAAAATCAATGCTCATGGCACTTTCATGATCATTTGCAGACACGCATAAAGCAGCAAAACATTTGGAGCACCTGATGCGCACAGACACAGCTGAGGTCAAATAAGGAAACTCTTATCTTCTTGTTTCAGTTTTTGTAAACAATGTCACTTACATGGTATACTTAGTGAGACACATTTTTCACTTTTGTGTTTTTTGTTGGTGATTTCACTACTTAAAATGGCCCCAAATGTAAAGCTGAAGCACTAAGTGTAAGAAGGTTGTGATGTGCCTTATAGAGAAAAGATATGTATTAGACAAGATTTGTTGAGACATGAGTTACAATGCTATTGGCCATGAGTTTGATGTTAATAACTTGGCAGTATGTTAAATAGGATGTCTTTAAAGAGAAACACACAATTCATAAAGTTATGTGTTAATCAGTTGATGAAGATGGGACCAGACTCATGCAGGAACCCAAATCTGTATTTCCCCTTGGAACAATGCTTCAAGATTTGCTAATTCCGTGTTTATTATAACTTTGCAGAAGATAATTGTGATATTGTGATACAATAAGAAATGTATATTTGGTCTTTGTCCTTGGTTCCTGGCATAAGAGTTTCTTAAAGACTTGGAATTTCCTGAGTAATAGGCTTGAAAGGGCCATCTTTTGTTATTCATAATAAGCCCCTTTCATCCAAATCTGAGTTTATGCTAATGAAGTGACTGTTAGTGAGCCCCTAGATAACTTGAGGATGAAGAATGGTTGCCAGAGGAACCAACCATGTGATTACAGGGTTGGAACTTCAGGCCTAAGACTGGACCTTTGGAGAAGAGAGAAAGAAACTGAAGGTTGAATTAGTCACCGATGGCCATTGGTTTGCTGAATGATACCTCTGATAGAACCTTCATAAAAACCCAATAAATGGGGTTGGCATATACATCCACATGCCAGAAAGGCAATGTACCCAATCGCCAAGTGTACTAAAGCTCCCATGTTCAGGGACTCTTTCAGATACCCTGCTACCTTTTTACCTGATTATCTATTTGCATCCTTTATTATATCCTCTACAATAAGCCAGTAATAGTAAGGAAAATGATTGTCTGAGTTCTTTGAACTGTTGTAGCAAATTATTAAACTCAAAGAGAGAACCATGGGAAACATCAATTTTTTTCCTGTCACTTCCTTAGAAGGTTGGCCTGGGTGGGGTATGTGACTGGCATGCAAAGTGGACACTGCTGAGCCCTTACCTGTGGCATCTGATGCTATCTAGGTAGGTCTCCAAATTACATTAAATCAGTGGACACTCAGTTGGTGTCCAGAGAGTTGTAGAATGGGTAGTTGGTGTGGAAAAAACTACACATTGTGCCAGAAATTTTCAGTGGATATAAGCAGATCTTAGTAACAGTAACTAGTACAAATAATGGTTGTATACACATATTATTAACTGATTATATATTTATGGCATTATATTTAGTAATTTTCTAATCTTTTATAATATTCTATATGCCCTATATTCCCAATTCAGATCAAAACAAAGTTGGGAACACTTAAAATATGACATTGGCTTTGTTTTAAAGACATATTAATTTCACAATAAAAGATTCATGCAACTCAACAACACTTAATTTATATTTAAATTCTGCTTTAGATGAACAGGGTGCATGTAGCTAAGCCTGTATTGAGGCTCTTGTTTGATTCCTTGTCTAGAGGAAGCTAGGGCTGGAGTCAATGTTCTCTTACACACCTTCCTGGGAAGAAGGCTGAGCAAGGCATGGGATCACTGTGAAGATCGCTCTCCTGCATCCTTGTACTCCCATACAAATTATCTCAGCCTGCGCTGATGTCACGAAGCTCAGTTGATGAGTATCTACGAAGTTGTTTGTATCTTTTGGACAAAGTCAATGTGGGAAAGGTGATCTGCTGAAGAGATAATGTGGAATATTTTAAAGATAACTCAGAGGGAAAAAGACATTTTCGCCTGGGTTAATGCAAACCTGTGAGAGATAGGCTGGAAAATAAGATAGGCTAACTGGGATGAAGCAGAGAAAACACACACACGAGAGCACTTTACAATGGCTGCACATAAAACCCATGACAAGTCATTCTATGGTAGAGGGATTAACCCAAGGATTCCTTCAAGGTCCCACCCCATGGACACAGGCAGGAGAAGGACACCCAGTTAGTTCTTCTAACCATCTACTGCTGACTCTTCTTGTTTATCTAAGCAGCAGACATTATGGTGTCAGCTATACAGCTAGGAACAGGATGGCCTGGTTTGGATTAAGAGTGGAGAATCCTGATATTGAAACCACAGAGTTCAGGAGGGGCCTGCAGTGGGTCTGTGCACAACACAGCGCATAGGAGTAAAACCAATCCACTTCTTTTCTGTTCTCTGGGTTGTGGGAGTACACCAGTTTGGAACTGCGATCAGGGAAGCCTGCTCCTGGGAGCAGATATCTAAAGGGGGATTCCCTCTGTCAGTACCATTGACAGTATTAGCATAATTCCTCAAGCACACTCTCTAAGATACCTGGAGTTATTTATTAATATTTAAAGAGGTTATTTGGCATGAAGCTTGGAGTATAATTCTTAAAAGGAGCTGACAGCAGAATACATTTGTTAACTAGAAAGACATGCCTAAACTTTGCCAAAGGAAATACTGTATGTAAGAAGCACACTTGTTGGGGAGGGTTGTTTTTTAACACGTGTGTGTGTGTGTGTGTGTGTGTGTGTGTGTGTGCTTTTGTTTGTTTCTACTCAATTTCCAATTACACACCCTGCCCCCTGTGTCAAGGACCCATTTGTGAATGAAATGCTAATGATAAAGGAAAGAAAGACTTCCAAGGGCTGCAAAGACTTATCCTGTATCTGCTCCTGGGGCAATGTCTTCCCTTAGCCTAGAATTAATTTAAGACCACCCCTACTGTCCTCTCATCTACCTTGTTTATATTTTGTTCATTTTCTCCCATTTAATGAGGTGATGAATACACGTTCTTTACAAGGTAAAGGGGACTGTCAAGGCTAGAGACTGGAGTTCTCTGTTCATTCATACACTAGGTAAGGTACAAACAAGCCAAATGCAAATCTCTCTGTCAGTAATAAAAAATTTGGCCTGGGGGGAGAACCCAGTTATTTCATTTTTCCTCCCTGCTGCTTCTAGTCTCTGGCCTCTTGAGAAGGGGGGTGAGAGCTCTACTTACTCATTTGTTCTTCCAGGCTACTGTCTAACACATTCTATCAGCGCTCAGTGACAACAATGAAGTTTGGCAACATCAAATGAACACAGATCGATATTCTACAGACTTGTTTGTTTGAAAATGCTCAGAGGATGATCGGAGCCCCCCAAATCAAATATAACTTAACTCTAATGTTTAAGGTATCATGGTTGTATGACAAAGCAAGCAAATGATTACTATGAATGTCAAATATCTGTCGGGGTGGTGGGTACATTTTGGGGGAAGGGGTAGCTGGGATTAGAGTGGAATGCATGGAGGATTTTGGGGGTGTCTGGTAAACTTCAATTTCCTGAGCTGGTTGTGGGTATAAAGTGAACGTTCACTTTATAATGAATTTATTGAATTTTGCAAAAAAGCTGAGTAATTCAGGGTAGCTGCTACCACTGGCTGGGAGAAGGGACAGAAGAGGGCCTGAGAGGCAGCTCTTAGATGATGGCGTTCTTCTGTTTCTTGATCAGAGTATGGGATACGTGAAAGTGTTCAATTCTTGAAACTTCTTCCAGCTGACTATGTATGTGCATTATATATGCATATAATATGTAAATCATATGTAAATTATACTCCAATCAAAGTGCAAAAATTCAAAACAACTTTTCAAAAGACTTTAAAACATTTATTAAGTTAAGGCTGTGCCCTGACTCTGTTTCTGTCTCCTATAAATCTTAGTGACTCAAACAACGACAACAAAATAAATCCTTCAGTTCTGAACTTTCTAAGTCCAACTAACTATCTGTAACACAAAATTTCTTGAGGTGGGGGGTTAGGGCTAGGGGAGGAGTTTAGAAGGTGGATTTAGAGAACAGTTTATCTAGGGAATGCCCTAAGACTTCTTAAAGCTACAACTTTCTACAAATAGAAACACTGAAAAAAAAATCCAAGGCAGTAGGTCAAAATAAATATATAGTAGCTTCTCAATCTTTGACCTCCCATGTGTTAGAATAACCAAACAGCACTCAATGAAAGGGTTTTGATTTGTTTTCCAGTTTGCCTATAGAATTTTTGTTTCTACTAGCTATGAGCTCCTGTTAGGATTGAAGCCAACAGGGACATTTTGGTAGCAGAATTAATTTTTGTTTCATCCACTCAGGATGCGCCACACTGAAAGTCAGAGTCCATTTGGGACGTCATCTAATCTTTTTAATAGCTGATAAACGGAAATGAATAGCTTCTTGGACACAGCAGAGGTGGAGCAGGTTTGAACAGCTGGTGCTCTCCTTTTTACATGTCCATGCAAAGATAAACAGACCTTCTAAAGTACTGTATTGCTGCAGAATCAAGCAAGCAGATTAGAAGCCATGTTCTAATTTTTCCACCCAGTATCTTGCATGATGTTATTTTTTTAAGATAAGTTTGTAAAAATCAGGAACAGTTTTGAAAATTTTAATTGATAGGGAAACAGAAAGAGAAATATATAGTAGCTATAGTAGAGAAATGCATAGTAGAAATATATAATAGAGAAAAAAGAGACAGGAAGAAAAAGAGATAGGGAGAAAGCAAGAGAGCCCATTAGAATACTCTACTTAGGTAAAGTGAGTAGGTGCAGCCTGTAGGAATGATAACAATAAAAGATGTGGGAAGACTTTCCCTGGCGTCATGAAAATTAACTTGGGGAGATTGCCTTTAATCATCACCTAAAGTAACTAAGAGAAAGGACAAGGATTTCTGACTGACAGGATGAAGGTGCTCTTTTTCTGAACTGGGATTACCATGTAGTTCCTCAAGAAAAGTCTGGGTAAAGGTAAAGGAAATACAGTTTAGTGTAACATCCCTTAATTATTTACAGATGTTTATGAAACTCATCTGTTCAGCAGGGAGAAAAACATAAATGGAAAAGCCCGGATTGCGTCCCTCTGTCTGCTATCAATTAAATCATCAAAACAAAATTATCATTCAAATTACAATGTATCATTTCACTTTTAGAATGTATGGGGGAAAACCATCTATGAAACAGAAATCTGTAAGCCATCAAAGCAACAAAGCAACATTAAAGTTCAATGAGCAGTTTGTTCATGCATGTTTTAATCTAGTTAAAAAATGGAAACCATGTTCACGTGGTCAAAATAACACTTGCGTCAAAGGAGTCTTTGAGGTTCAATCCAGTGAGACAGGCAAACGATTTTTGTGAAACCCCAAAATATTTTCAAGAGGGGAAAGGGCTCCCTAGAGATATGAATACGGTGGCATTAGTAGAATTTTAATGTGGGAAAGTATCTAGCAATAAGGCAAGCTTGTTAGAGAAAGAAAATATCAAATGTTCAACTTCTAAATGTGTTCCCTTCGATGATTATGTAATTGAGAGCTGTTTTTTATTTGCTATTAATACTTGGATTCTATTGTTTCCTATCATGCATATGCTAAGCTTGCTTTGTATTAAGTTCTATGTTATTGTGTCTTGCCATGTTAAAGTAATTATCTGTCTCTACAAAGAGATTTATTGCCTTATGAATCTGACCATACACACATCTTAAATAAATTAATGAACTGACAAACAAAGAGTGCCCCATCATTCTAAGTAGCCGGCAACATTTAAAAAGCAGTCGGATTGCAGTGGCAACCTTTTTAGAGATGGGCACTTTGGGAAGAGGAAAAGGAATTATTTGGTGAACAGTCATTTTGGCAAGAATCCTGACTGAGTCTCAAAGTGAATCGAAGATTGATGCTAATGCTACCTTTTTTTCTTGAACATTGTATAGTTAGAACACCTTGAGATATTTCTACCAAAAGATTAAGTCACCCTGCTGTTCTTTCAAGCAGCAGCTATCTGGACTGGCTTTGTAACTTTATCCAAAACATACTGAACAGTTTGATTTAGTAGTTTGAGACCAGGTATGTGGATTTTATTAGAGATTAAAGGAATATTTATTTATACATGTATGTAAAGTATTGGCAAAGAAAATAAACACTAGATAACCTTTAAGCACAAAAGGTTTTTCCTAATAAAAAACTAAGGCAATGATTGTATTTCTTTTTGAAAAGGCCATGTTGCCCCCCCCCCTTTTTCCACCTGAAATATTTAATGTTGACTGGTACTTAGGACTGACAAATTGTCTCACTCCCCCAAAGAACGGACTTGGGATCATTTGTCTTTGTTTATGTAGAGCATTCTTCTGAATTTTGAAAAGTAACTGCAAGAGGAAAACTGTAAATTCTTGGATGAAGCATTATTTTGGCCTGGTAAAGGTTTTATCATAATAGAAATATAGGCAGGTATACACGAAACTTTCTATGATCCAGATTACTGCTATGATACATGTCTGTTACTGAACTTGCAGAGAGCATTATTTACTAGTTAAATTTTAGGTCAATATAATGGGCACACCAAGCATTTGGCAGAACACAGGGACACGATGTCTCATTTCTGTGTTTAAGAAAATCGCTGTAAGAAACAGGAGTTGTGTTCATTTCTGGGCCGCACAGATCATAAGTTTTAAAAAATATTGAAACAAATTTGCTGTGCTAGGTTTTGTATCTGAGCAATTCCCAAACATTCGTTTGTGCAATTTGACAATTCTTCTTATTATTTTACTCCTGAACAAGGATCCTGGGAAAGATTGTGCCACTCGATTCAATGAGAACTAAATAAAATGCCAATAGAAACAGCAATTTCTGCAGCACAATGCTTTGTGACATCCTGAGGGCTATTCAAGTGTTTTTAACCTGCCAGATTATTTTTGAGGGTTTTAAAATATATTTAGCATAATATTTTATATATCAAAGTCACATTTCAGAGACTGACAGTCTAGAAAACAAAATGTTCATATTCCCCTAGTGAAGCAGACATAATATTTTTATGAGCTACTTTACACAATTAAAAGTTTTTGCTCCAATTGGCTGCCAAGGCATTTCTGATTTGAGACTAGTGGATTCAAGCTGTACCTTGTATTTCTTTTTCTTTTTTTTAATGAAGCTAAATGCTTCACCAATGACTTGAAAAAACATTCTGTAAATTAACTTAAAATACAACTTACCTAAAAATATTGAAAATGTTCATTCCTAGCGTGTACCTGTTGCATCCTTTTAATGTGTCCATAATCCTAGATCTTGAAGAATTAATTCATAATATATTTCTATGCATTAAATGTAAGTAAATATTGCCTGCAATTAGAATGCACTATGGTGGTTACCATGTGCACCATGCATTATGATCATCATATCATCATTTGTTACTATCATCACCATACCTGAATTTTCCTATGTACTTGTTTTGTGCAATGCCCAGTGCTAAGAGTTTTATGTGCATCATTTAGCTTTTCTATCTAGTTCTTTCTTCCAGGAAAATGTCACAGGATCAGGACCTGATCAGCCACATCTTAATGTGAAGGTGGTTCTTGGGTGGATTGTGCCTAACAATGTTGACCAACATATTTAACATTGCTATTTAAATGATTGTGGGAACAGTTAATAATTTTGGTTTTCTTCAATGCCCAACAGAAAAAGAAATACAGTGGGGTGGGGGTGGAGGGTGGTGAGGAAGGTGAAGTTAGAAATAATTGCATTTGGAGAAAGTAGAGAATGGTATCTATTTGAGATTGAAGGAAGAGGATTATTTTTAAGACAGTATTTTAGTATAATGTTTTTCTTACATGCTGAAGAATGAAACTTATTGTGAGTTCTATTTTAAGTGAATATTCACAATTTTATGGCTCCCAATAATTTAAATATACAGAAAACTAAGTATGTCAACACCTGTTCTGGAAATGCTATACATTTTCCTTTCCAACCAAGTTATTTCTTTAGAAAAGAAATACTCCAGTGTAAGAAATATTTTCATTAAACTGTATGCATTTTAATTTTGATTGTTCTGTAATTTTAAGAGAAAGAGCCTAAAGAATACTCAACCTTCGTTTTTATCTTCCGTGCCACTTGATACTGTTCCATAGTTCCAGAAATGTATTTTTGTTTTTTGTGTTCTTCCACAGATCAAATCATTTTGAGTTGAGTGGGATTTAATTTTAACCTGTCTACAAAACAATACAAAATAAAGTAAATTAGAATAAAACAAATTTTAAGGCTCCTAACTCAACTTTTTAAAACATGTTGATTTAATATTTCTTAGACAAGTAATTTCAAAAGGGTAACTTACAGATAGTATTTTATTGCTAAGAATAGTTTTTCTGCAGCTAAAATTTCCTGATATAAATCTCTGTACAAATAATTTTCTAAGAACCCCTTTTGTCCTTCTTCCTTGTTTCACTTTTACTGACTAGTATGTCTCATAATGATATTTTGTAAGTATTCGTGGATTAAATATGCAAATATGCTGTAATTACACTCTCCCCTACCAAATTGAAGTGGCCAACATTAATTAGTTCACATATCACAGAAAAGGATCATTTCTAGAGGGGACTAGCTTGTGGTCCGAGTGGATGCGAACACTTTAACCTCTCCCTGCCACTTGCCATTCCAACACTCCACTGAGAATGCTTTCCAGTAAGTCCAGTCTTGCCAATGTCCCTTCAATAGTAACTTTATTTTCATGTCTTTGGGATAGAAAGCAGCATTGTTTGCAACTTCCAAAGAGCCCCGAACAAATATAAACACACGGCTAAGTGTCCTTCGACAATATTATCGTCTTGTCATGTTTCAGAATCTAAACTCCATCCGAACAACTGATTTTAAAGAGACTGTCATTAAAGTGTGTCTCCTTTGTCAAAATTTAAAGTGGGTCAATCAAGCTTATTTGAATTCTACAAAGCAGTAAGGATCTTTCAAAGAAAACATGCAATCTACAGAAGAAAAGGAAAAGGGAAACAAGGCTTGCTCTAAGTTGGAGAAGATCTTTGGGGGGCAGGCTTCACTCCTTCCAAAGAATGGAGGTATGCAGAATCGAAGAGTATTTCACCTGGAAAATTAGAAGAACCAAATCCTGAAAAATGTGAGAGTAAATTATCCAATGTACTTTTCTATTGTGAGAAGAAGAAGAAGTAGAAGAAGGAGGAGGAGGAGGAGAAGCAGCAGCACAGGCAAGTCAGAAAGTAATATAAACTACTACTCCATAGGAACTGCTTTGGTTTGTGTTTGTGTCACATTTAATAATTCTGCTAAAAGTATCATTTGTTGAAACAACTTGTAGAAGCCCAGAAATGCATTAACTTAGGAGGAAAATTGGACATCATAGTTGTTTTATAAGAGTTATTTGTACTTAAACCAAGTTATTTACCTTTACATTTTCCCTGGGAGAAAAATCTTTACAACCAACTGAATTTGCCTACATGCAAACAGCTTTGCAGTTAAAACAGTTAAGTTTTTGTTTGTTTGTTTGTTTATTAAATGGAATTCTATCGGCTTGTAGAGAAGCAAGTGTAGCATATTTTTTTTCCTTCTTCTAATCTTTCCACAGTTCATCAATCATGAATTTTCCCTGGTATGCTGTTGGAGCAGGGCAAAATGTGCAGCTGCCGATCTACCAACAGGAGGGCTTCCATACCTACACAATTTAGTAAGTCATCTAAACATCGCTAGAATGAAACCTCAAATTTTTTTTAAACTTCATCTGAGATTATAGCTGACATCAGAGTACTCAGGCTGAATTTATTATGCATTTCAAATAAGACATCTGCATATTAAAAATCAGATGAGATAGCTTAAAATTAATACCACTTTCACAAGAAGCAATACTATGATAGATTATAGATTGCTGTAAACTATAGTTTGGATTTGGAATTTTCTTTACATCTCTGTCCTACTGAACTCATTCTGTGTCATTAACTAGTATACTTCCCTTATACAGTAGTCTTATGTCTTCTCTTTTCATAATATGTGGCGTTTATAATTATAAATTTGTTCATCAACGCAGTATTATTGTCAGGTAATATGATATACTTTTCTATATTGTCAAATGATTTAAAAAATTAGGAATTTTATCAAAGGTCCATGAGCAAAATGTGCTATGAAAAAAGAAAGTTCCTAATTAATGTCTTGAATCATTCTCTGCCACTGTTTCTGAAAGTGGTCCAATGCTTCAAGCTTATTCTGTAATTTTCCACTAAAAATATGATGGTATATTCATATTTTGTCTTCAAGAGACTGACGTACTTTTTAAAGTGCAAAGTGGAAAATTTGAAGATGTTCCGTTTTACTCAGCAAACAAATACTGAACACACACAAGCATTGCCCTAGGCACAGTGGACAAGTAAGGTGACCAAGATATGGTCCCTCACCTTAAGAAGGCTAACAAGACATAAGCACATATCCAGGAACAGTTGGAGAATAAAGAGGGGAGATAAGCCAGGTGTGGTGGCAAACGCTTATAATCCCAGTATTTGGGAAGCTGAGACTGGAGGATCCAGGTTCTCAGCCAGCCTCAGCTGCTTAGTGAGGCCCCCCGCAACTTAGTGAGACACTGTTTCAGAATAAAAAATAGGGCTGGGACTGTAGCTTGGAGGTAGAATGCCCCCGGGTTCCATCCCCAGTACCGCAATAAATAAATAAAGGAGATGCAGCAGATCTGTAAATTTCTTCTGGAAGGGGGACACATACAATGGGTTTTATACTACTGGTGCACTAAAATCCAAGATGTTGTAGAATGAATCTGAGACATCAAGTGTAGTCTGCAGTCAGCAACACAATCCCCACCCCCAAACCTATGGAATCAGAACCTGTCTTATCAAAATCTCCTAGTTATCCATGTGCCCACAAAAGTTCAAAAAGTATTGATCTAGACCAAATGGACCGGATGATGGGTTAGATTTTGAAAATCATTGAGTAGAAGGAGCCTAGTCCTGGAGGAGTAAGAGGCATTGCTGAGGTTTTGTAGATCTTCCATTCGAAGTTAACAGGCTAATAAATCATAGGCATAAATGGACATGACCGAATTTTACTCAAGCACTAGAGAAACCTGAGCTCAAACACATTACAAAGCAAAATCAGAGTAAGGAACAAATGACAAGGAAGAAGATGGGGGAGATGACCATTTTAATACAAGCAAAAATGTGAGACCATTTTGGGAAACTCAAGGAGTAATGTCCTCCCAGTGTTTGGATTTACACGTCTGCAGATCTGAGGAAAGGTCAGAGTAAAAATAAAGATATGGAAGTCATTATCATATTGTGAAAATCATGATAGGGGACATGATCATATAGGAGAATATGATGACTAAGAAAAGCAAGGAGGTGTAGAATTCCTGAGAACAACAGTGACAGAGAAAGAAACCAAGAAAGAGCAGTCAGAGATACGGAGGACGTCCAGGATGTGTGGAACCTAGGGAAGTGAGCATTTCAGGAGAATGTGTTCAACAAATTCCAAAGCAGCAGGGTTCCAGGAAGATTTATGTCTACTGAATTTGGCAGTCATTTTAGTTTGAAAGCAGGAATATTAATTTCTTAAGGAGACTCAAACTCACAGTCTTCTGCTAGATAGCTCACATTACTTTTACAAGTGAAATAGAAATCCTGGCTAAGTCTGAGTCAAGAATGTGGTCTGTGTTGGTGGTTTTATCCAGCATTTAGATTTCTCTCTTGCATTGAAAATTGTAGCAGCTTTCAATGAAATTCCCCAAGATGAGCACCTGAGGAATCCAGATGCAATGTAGAACCAGTAGCCTTAAGATCCTTTGGAAAATAAGTCACACTCTAAAGGTTAATGTCCTGGCAGATTAGTTGGCAATGCAGGATTAGTTGTAAGTAGTGTGATCATGAGTATGGGCTTTGGAGTCAGGCAGCTCTAAGGTCAAAACACATCTACATCATTGACAAGCTATGCTATTTTTTTTCTTATTCTCATTTTGGTTATCTGTAGAATAGGAATAATCATGCTTGTGGAGTTACTGAATTAAGGAGATCATATACACACAAATATATATTTGTATATATGATTATATGTATAGTAATTTCCCTTAAACTCTCTTTATAGAGAGTTCTTTCCAAATGAAAGATATAATAATTCATCTTTTCCCATGCCTGTGACAATTATAGAAAGTTAAGTATAATTAAAATGTCAGTGTCTCAACTTGAAATTATTTGGGAATTATAATTATCAGGCAGGCAACACAGTAGTACTTCAGAAAAATTATAAATATTAGGAGTTTAGAGATCTGAAGGAAAATTTCAGCTTCATAATTAATTAAGTGAGCAATAATATATAATATACATCATTATCTATGTGTATATTAAATATTATATATGCATATATTACATCCATCATAGACCAAGTTTTTTTGGTAGGAAAAGCAGAATATAAATTCTAAGAGAGAAGGAATTTTTGTTGGTTTAGTTCATCACTATAGTTTCACATAAAGTAGTAACATTAAAATAGTTATATGTGCCTTGGTCTTTAATGCTTTTGACATTCTAATGGTGGATTTTAATTATTATAGACTTCCATTTTCTCATCTTTAAGATGACTTCTAGAGTCCTTTTCAGTCCTAGAACTCTGTCTTTTACAGTAATGGATAGAACAAAAGAGATAGAAAAGCAGATTTATAAATCAAAATAGGAACAGTTAAATTGTCCCTATAGGTAATGTAATTTCTATTAGGATGATAGAACGAGGATGACATTAGCAGGCCAAGCCATGAGATATTTTTACTGAAAACTCGAATGTCTGAGTATTCAATATATGCTTTGATGTACCTACTATGTGCCAAGCATTGAGGAGAACACAGCAGTAATTGAAAGAAGCACAGGCTTTGCTGTCATGGGCACATGATTCATCTCCTCTCCTATTTCCGTTTGTCCAATGGCCGTAGACCCAGGATGGATGGCAAAGAATTAGCCTGCAGTTTGTAACCCTGGTACAGAATGAATCAAACCAATCTACACCAGGGTTAGTCCCATTCCACTGATTTGTTAGCAAAAGACAGAGGTTTGCAAAAGGTGAACTAATACTAGAATAATTTCTTCCTGACAACCATAGTTGTCAGAGACAAACAAAATAGATGAAAGTCTACCATGGCAGAAATTGGCAACCTAACCAATTAGGGAGAAACGATGCAAGCAAGCAGAGAAGTAAATAAAACCACACAGAGGTAGAATCGCAAGGGCAGTGAAAGAGCAGGGGTAACATAAGTCACACTGACAGCCTACTTGGACTAAGCCTGATCCAGAAGAATGTCTTTTCAAGCCACCAGTTTAAATCCCATAGGCAGTTGGTGAATGTTTAGTTGTGTTTCCTGGTGTCTGGTGATAACCCCTTACATACATCCCAGGAAGATATTCATCACTTGTGTATAAGCTTTTCCATAACTTATCTGCCCCCCTTTATTTTGTAGAAGATATTTCATTATATGTTTAGAAATATCATCTCATAATTATTCCTGCTGATTATGCTACTATTTATTTAATTTTGCCACACTATGATGATTTTTAAAGTGTTCTTTCAAACTTTTAATTTTGAAATGTGATCCCATGTTTGCATATATTTCCAATTTTAGAGTAATCATTATCAAGTAAATATCACTTAATTTGCATAGATTTTCCCTTAAAAGATATTAACCGAAATTCTTTAACATGAAAAACTAATGTTAAGACTATTGCTCTTTTTGATATACTATCATGCTTGCATGCATTTTTAATTTATCCTTAATAAGTTCAAACTTCTCGACTATTTTTCCTGAAAATGCACCATTTTAGCAGATGTTGATATATAAAAATAAAGTCACATTTCTCTAAAACATTAGCACTTTTATAGTGCAACTCAAACTGTTTTCATATATATGGTTAAAAAATGAGTTAATGAAAGTGCCTATTTGTATGCATTGCTGCTAATTAATGTTTCCTTTAGATGGGAAGTTATACATAAACGGGTACATATTGACATATATTTAGTATAGGCAAGCCTGTGTAAATAAATCTATTTAGCCATATGTTAAGCAATCAATGCATATTGTCTCCTAAATACTGAAAACAAAAATCCCAAATGTCCTGTAACCTGTTTACGAAGTATTTTAAGGATTTCAAAACATTGTTTTTTGTTTGTTTGTTTACTTGTTTACTTCAAGATCAGTAAACTTGAGGGACAGACTCCATCTATTGTCTTTATATAACTTCTAATAAGCCATTATAAAAATCTGTAAAATATTTAGGCAACAAACTTTCCTACTTTGCAGAATATTTTTGAAAAGGAAACTTTCAAATATATAAAGTTAAGTATCACAGAAATTAGCATATTTACTACTAAAGCTTGACTTAATGTAGCTTTATTTCCCAATATGATTTTATAATAATGTATCAAACTTTAAGATTCTAAAATAAAAGAATATAATCTTTAGAGAACCTCATATTACTTAGATGGAGCAATGTGGAATTTAGGTTTCATCATGGATTTATTCCATATGCTAGCCCTTTCAAAGATTTCTACTTTAGGAAATCTCCAGTTGCCACAGTGAAAGGAACTCTAATTAATACACTAATTAGCATTATCAAGACTTTAATTATTAATGATAAAAAGGCTGAAAATAAAAATGGACTTTTGTTGCTCTTGTGAATATTACTTTTTGGTTTTAGAATATAAACAAGGTTTATATTCACTGCCTAAGAAAGATGTCGTAATGTCAGACAAAAAGAAGCATAACTATTCACTTCTTTTTTCCATATTTTCTATCAAGAAGCATGATCTTCGAACCTGTAAGGTTAGAACAAACATCGTTAAGAAGACATTGAATTCCAGAATAGATGAGGAGATAGTAGAAAGTACCTAGCACTTCAAATGAGTTCAAGTCTCCTTATGAATAACAACCATGTGCTGAAAGAACTTGCAGATGAGATGATGAAACCACCCTCAGTAATCTTTAAGAAATCATGGACAACAAGAGAAAGAAGTGCCAAAAGACTGGAGATGTGAAAATATCCCAATTCTCTAAAAGGGGAAAAAGTAGATTGCCTCAACTGCATGTTAGCAAACTTGTCAACCCTCATTCAAATTCAAGATTATGTCATCAAATAGATGGTGTGTGCATAAATGGGGGGAGGCAGTAATTACTGGAAATATTCCTGGGCAACCTAAAAACAAATATTTCCAAATCATCCTCATTTCTGAATGCTGTTAACAAATCACTATTAATTAAAGCGATTGTCAGGCATCATAATATGAACACAAAGCAGTATGATATTTTTAGGTGACAAATTTATTGACTAGGGCAGAATAAATGAAAAGTACATATCAAGGGCCACAGGAAAATAACTTGTGGTTTTTAATTGCCAATATTAACCAATATTGATATTAACCAATTTTGTGAAGAATGTCACAAGATGGTGACAGTGTTGCGGGGATTTGTTAATTTCAAGTGAAGGAAAACAATATTACTATGGCACCTAGAGCTGATCAAAGCCCATCTGGTCACCTGTTTCTAATCTGAGGGGCATGCACACTTGAATGATATTGGCAAAGTGGACCCTGTCCAAAGATGACCCAGGCTGATGAAGGGTATTCATCATTGACAAAACACTCAGGGATGGAGATGAGCAATGAGATGGACATGTTGTCTTCAATGATGTAAGGATGAATGCAGAGTAGGAATAGAAAGTTTTGAGCAGGTCCATGGACTGTAGCCAGGAACAATTGGTGGGTGTTGCAGGAAACCAGGGAAGAGGTTCCTTTCTGTTTGAAATACCAAAAAACGAATCTGCCTATCTTATGTAGCAATCATTTTCCTGTCATTGGGAGTGTTTGGGCAGAGACTGAATAGAACAAAAGATTTCTACATTGCTTGGGCAATTGGTCAAGTTTTGAAGTTCCTTTCAATTCCATGAGTATTTGATTCTGAGTATTTCTAACAAGCACTTAGTATACTTTGGATACAAAAAAAAAAGTAAAAGAAAAAAGAACGAAACATCTTGAGCAGTCTCTAAATATTTAGAGAAAGGATATCAAATATAGTAGTTTTATTTCCATAAAGATATGCATTCGGAGCTGGGCGTGGTGGCGCACGCTTGTAATCCCAGCATTCGGGAGGCTGAGACCGGAGGATCCGGGTTCGCGGCCAGCCTCAGCTACCTACTGAGGCACTCTGCAACTTAGTGAGACTCGGTTTCAAAATAAAGAATAAAAAATAGGGCTGGGGGTATAGCTCGGAGGTAGAATGCCCCTGAGTTCAATCTCCAGTACCGCAAAAAAAAAAAAAAAAAAAAAAAAAAAAGATATGCATTCGGATGTCATCATACAATATATCTCAGAAAAAGCCTTATTTTAGTTTTTTTTTGGCATAGGCACAACATTTATGTAATCTTAATAAGATTATATATATATAATAAGGAATATATCTATATATAAAACTGTTTTATCTGATTTGTTGTTATAAAAGAAACATGTTTAAATAGCATACTTACGCAAGCTCAGCATCATTTTCTCTTTACTGATTTAGTTAAATATAGATTTCAAGACTCAGAAATGAGCAATTGGTTGATGATTCTGAAAGTCTGTTTGCAAAAAAATTTATTACTGAGAAAGTAAAGGCTCACAACCAAAAAAAGACTCATATCCACAGCTCCTGACTATATCCACAGCCTCTGGTAAAATGAAAAATTTAGCCATGTTTATTCTCAGTTTCCATGAGCTACTGAAATTTAGCCTATGTAGTAAGATATGACTTCATAAGTGACATAGCTATAAAGTTTTTGGACCCACAAATTCAGGAAATTTATGTTAAAGATGAAATTTTAAAATGTATATTCAAATCAATGAGCTGTGTGGAAAAAAAAAGTTTCTAAAATGAAGCACTCCCTTGAAAAATGCTAGTACCTTGCAAATTTTATTGGAAATAGTGAGTTTAAATATATGGAGAAAATAAATTTCACTGTATCAAAAGATGTGAAGTTTTTTTCAATATTAAAGAGAAAGCAATTCTATTGTGTGTTTCCAATATTGCTCACTATACCATAAATATATAAGTATTTAAGAAACTTGACTATGGACTCGTAGCATCAAGAAATATGTTTCAGTATATGAAAAATACAAGAGATTTAGCTATGTGACTTTTTATATTCATTATATAAAATCAATGCTTGCTAAAGTTGCATAGAAGTAACTTAATCATCATAATGGAGTGCTCATAGGAGGATTATATTCTATGCAAATGTTACTACAAGTAGTTTATTTAAAAATAATAATGTAGTACAGCAAGTTCCAGTATGATACATCTCATTGCAAAGAGAAGTCATACTTGTAAAGGGCAAATCATGACTTACCCATCCACTCCAATTCCCAGGCCTATAAAAACTACATATTGAGCCGGGCGTGGTGGTGCACGCTTGTAATCCCAGCATTCAGGAGGCTGAGACCAGAGGATCCGGGGTTCATGGTCAGCCTCAGCTACCTAGTGAGGCACTCTGCAACTTAGTGAGACTCGGTTTCAAAATAAAGAATAAAAAAAAATAGGACTGGGGGTGTAGCTCGGAGGTAGAATGCCCCTGAGTTCAATCCCCAGCACCGCAAAACAAAACAAAACAAAACAAAAACTACATATTGAAGAAAAAAATATTGATGTATGCCTTTAGCCATTATGTTAGATATTATTCTTGAATCCAGCACCCAACATTGTAAAGAATTTCATAATACTTTGTATTTCCAAAGTAAGAAGAGTTACTACAGATATATTTCTTTAAAAAATAGCCAATTTATATGAACAGAAAACAATATACTTAAGATCTAGACTTAGAAAGTGTCATAATAACATAAGAGCAAATTAGTTCTTGGAAAAACATAGCATTGCTCAAAAGAATTTTAGATGAGATAAAAATAAGGTAATGCATTCATATTTCAATAAAGCATTAATTTCCCTCCCCAAATAACATTTCCTGAATTAATTAACCAGCAAGGAAACTGATATGGAAGAAAAAGGACCCAAAATTTAAAATAAAAAGTTAACCTACAGTATATTTTGTTAAATTCAAATATATTTAAAGGAGATTGTAAGTTTATTTTCCTTTAGTTTCTTAAAAATTAAAGAAGGGCATCTATATTAATGCCGTTTGCAATGGATGTCAACATTGTATTAAATTGTCAACACTAAGAAACATGTTAAAATGTGAATATGCCTAAAGAACTGGAAATGGTTGCAGAAATAATCATATAAATCAGGCGCTTAGAAAGCAAGAGTATCTGTGGAAAATAATTGAAATGTTGCTAATCTGTGATGAACCTGAAAGTTACTTAGGAATTGTCATAGATCATTGGTTCCCTTCCTTGGGTCATGACCCAGATTAAGGTTTCTGAGGGTGTTTAGAAGAGTCAGGAAGGGCCTGCAGGGAGAAAACGTGTTACCAAACTCCTGGATAAACGCAGGGGATAATGGCGCAGGGGAAGGAGATGTGTTTGGGTCCCATATCCATAAGCCCCAGTGGAAAGGAAATGATAGGGAGAGAAATCAGGTGTGGAGGAGTCTTTTTGGCTGCAGCAGCAGGGCTGAAGTGGATGTGGCATAGATTCTTTCCTCTAGAGTGCCATCTGGCCTCTGCAATCCTCACTGTCTACCTGAATTCAGGAGATCTAGTGGCCCATGAAAATGTTTTATTGCAATAATTCCTTTTACATGCTAGTTTCAATAAAGGAAAGAAGTGTAACTCTTTAGTACGGCCAGTAAAGACACAATGATAAATCGGGCATGGTGGTGCATACTTGTATTCCTAGGTGGGAGGCTGAGACAGGAGGATCACAGGTTTGCCACCAGTCTCAGCAACTCAGTGAGGACCTGTTTCAAAATTAAAAAAAAAAAAAAAGAAATAAAATAAGGATAGTGGTGTAGGTCAGAGGTAGAATGTCCCTGAGTTCAATCCCCAATGCCATGCACACACACACACACACACACACACACACACACACACACACACAAACGATATAATGATAACCAGTTTCTTGCTTTCTTGACAAAATATTGATCAGGATAGTAGGGTAGTAGATGATAGAAATTAATGGTAAATAATTGATTCACAAAGAAAAGTACTGAAGTCCCAAAACAAAGCAGTAATCTCTTTTTTTCCTCCTCTGGGATCTCAAGAAATTTGAAGCAATTTTGAGTTTTCAAAATGAAAGCCAAGAACAACTAAAATGATGAGGAAGATCCAAAGATACATTAGAGAAGAAAAATGTGTCATTCAAGCTACAGAAAGAAGAGATTGAAAACAGATTACTCTGTAAGGGGATCCAGTAGCTGGTAAGAATAATAATGCAACTGTAATTAAAATTTTGGCTTGAGTATAGAGAATTATTCCTAAAATATGAGCATGCAAAATTACATAGAGATTTTTCTAAACAACCAGCAAAGTGATCACTTCTTAAGAAGATGAAATTTACTGAGATACTTAGTAGCATAGTACTACAACACTTCAGAAAAGAATCACATTACTGTTTGCTATTTCTTTAATAGCTAAGATTTCTATCCTATTGACATTAAAGGGTGAACCTGATAATTTTCAACTTCAGCGTTTTATTCTGTGTGCATACTGCTGGCTTGTAGACCCTCTCAGGGCTTTGCACACTGTAATCAGGGATGCAGCATTCAACATCCTTTTCCTAGAACAATAAAAACCACTCTCCATACCTTCTCAACTTGTCACGTTTTCAGCACATTATAGAATTTAAACAAGCTTTGAAGATGAAAAAGACTATACACAATGCTTAAGTGTTACTATTATTATGATGATGATGATATGGTCTACAAGATGTACAAGGGCATTTTGGGAAGAATGTATTATGAGTCACAAAGTTGCAACTGAAGACAGCTGTTTGATTGCTACTTGAGAGAGTAGAGTTGAACATGCCTGAATATGGATGATCTCATTTGGCTTCCTAAAACTAAACAGAGCACAGGCAGTTAGTTGGATAATATATCTCCAAGGGAAAGAAGAGTTAGTGAAATTTATCTCTCTGTTATAGTATATATCATGCTCTTGCTTATAAACTCCAGAAAGGATTTCTTTTTCCAAAGGTCAGATTATCTTTAGAATGGTGACCTACTCTTTGGTTACAACACTGTAAGAAAGCATTATTGCTATTATTACTGCTTTAGCTTTAGTTATATCAATCACTTTCTTACTTTCTTTTTATATTCTTCTATAACATTATTGTCTTCTGTTATTGATATTTACCTTTACCATTTTCTTTTCTCCTAAGAATGAATGAAAAATCACTGCGAATATTGTCTTGTATTTATGTGCTACCATGCTACTGTAAAGCGTGAAGGAAAAATATGAGCTAGGAAAACCTACAACCCACTTGACGATTCAAGACACAAAAAAATGAAAAGTTAAGCACTTAAATAAGTTTAAATAGCCAGAAATGTCAAGGATATTACGTGGTTAATTACCAAATGACTGTAGAGTTAGATGTGGAGTCTGTTACAATGTGTTGGCCTGGACTATAAATATGGTCATAATACAATGGGACTTTTCCAAAGTTATAGGAATAGAAAGGAGCAGGCATGACATTTTAGACTAGAAGGGAATGTTGTGAGAAGGGTCATAGGGGCGCAAAAGAAGAAGCATTATTCTGGACTCCTATGGGTGGAATAAAAAGTCCAGGAAGAGGTTCTGGAAAAAGAGCTGGAAGCTAGGGAGTAATCAGGATATCAAAGGGACTTCAGATAATGGAGGAGAAACTCCAATAGAGTCAGGGAGGTGGTCTAGGGGAGTAGGGGAGAAGGGAGGGAGGATCAATGAAGGAAACACCTCCATTGACTTTATGTACCTGTGTGAGAATACCAGTGTCAACCTCAATATTCTGTATTGGGAAGGGCAGAAAGGGAGCCAGAGTAAAATCAACCAAGTGCTGTGTGCATATATGTCACTACCACTATCAACTACATTATGATGTGAGACTATAACACACCAATAAAAGAGTAAAATGAAAAAGAAGTGGAGCTGGAAAGGTTGCTGGGGAAAGATTTGAGGAACTGTTGCCTCTAGGTCCTTAAGATAAAATTTTATTCTGAATGCCTAGGAGAGCAAGTATCCTAAGTCACATCTGATTTATTAATTGATTGACAAATAGATTTATTTATCCTGGATATCCTAAAATTTGGGTTAAAAAACATTATGACTCTGGAAAAAAACTTTCAAGTGATAGCTGGACTGTGCTATGAATGTGGTGGTCATACAGGTGTAGCATCTGTATGATTAAGCATTACTGAAGGTTTCGAGATAGGGGAACAAATGTTGTAAGGGATTTAAGGATTTTTCTTATGTTAACATACACACTGGTATTAGAGAAAGGAGATAAGGAAGCAAACGTATTAGGTAACAGATAAAACATCTTAATAAGGAGAAGTGGCAATGGGGAAGGAAAAGTGGTAGAACAATATGATATGACAAAAAAGGAAAAATTAGAAAGACCTGATGACTCATTGCACATATGGGATTCACACAGGAATGTCTCAAAGATGAATGCATAGTTTTGAGTTCGGATGACTGAGAGACTTTAACAAGTATGTCTTGTCGTTGAATACACAGTCTTGTCAGCCCCATCGAACTTGGATTTGTGGAAGCTGAGTCAATGAGCCAGACACATAGACCATCCTGGGTTAGCAGTAGCCCAAAATTATGTGAGAGGGAATGTTAAGAATATCTGATTGGCTGACTTGAAGGAAAAAATTCATATCCAAGTCAATGTTAAATGATTCAGTATAATCATTGCTAGTATTTGGCTAGAGATTTTTTTCAAAAGTGGATACATGGTTTTTTAAGTGACTTTGCTTATATAAAGAGTGAATGCATTATAATTTCTTGACCAAAATGCATTAAAAGAGGTGAAGACCTAAGTCCTTAGAAGATAGAAACTACTGTTTTTAATAATAAACAATATAGAAGTGGAAGCTCTGTGGAATTTTCTAAATTAAGGTTTCCACCAAAAAGAAAAGTATTCATTTGATCTTTGTTCAGAAGCGACATGATGTACTATGTGAAACTGAAGAATTTCATTATCAGATTACACAGTTCTTTAAAATGAAACCTTGTAAAGTTTTCACCCACATGTGACACTGGATGTGGTATTTGAGCTAATTTAGGCACAATTTTGCATTTGGGAGCAGTGTATTGATGAAGAATTGGTCAGATTAACCTTCACCAACAAGAACAGTGAAACTAATCCTCCTTCCTCAGAATTTATTATTGGTTGTGTCCTATATTCAATGTTTGTTTCAAGTAAGAACATTCAGGTACAAAAGGCCAAATTACAAGTTATACTACTTTTTTCCCTATAGAAGTATTTGTTTAAATTCATTTGATTTGTAAGAATTTATCTCAGGAGCAGTTTTCAGGAAAGGCACTTGTGTTCATTCATATTCTGCTTTTAATTTGCCAACTTCTAAAAGACAGCTGTCAAATATTGGGAGTAGAGATATGATATATGACATATGACTTAAAAGTCAAATCATGAGCCAACCTATTTCACTAAATACTTAATACACTAAGAATGGCTTAAGTTGATATAAAATAATTTAACCTAGAAATGGAGGAGAAAAACATCCTAACACAGGAGCTAGAATTTAGTTATCATATTATTTTTTAAGCTACTTAGCTGTGTGAACTTGAGAATGTTACTAAATAGTTCTGGGTTTCTGTCTCCTTAGCTGTGAAATGAAGAGATTAGGCTAGATGCTCCCTCACTTAACTAGATTCTACAAGGTTTGGTCGCTTGGGATCCATGGAAGCAAACAAGGAGGCTCTTGAGAAACTGGTGAGCTTTAGTTCTGATCTTAACACCACAAGAAAGTGATACTGACTACTTTCTTTATGCTACTAACATTCCTACACTAGCTCTCACATCTAGGGAGGAAAAAAAAAAAAAAAACCCTGAGAGGAATAGTAAATGTCAACTTGATTATAGATCCCTAGCAATCCTGGTAGATCAAGGACAGCTACTTCAGAAACTCTGAAATTATATAGCCCGGCCCATTTCCTCCAAGTCTCTTCAAAATAGTTCTGGTTCCCATGGACACTTTCATGCTCTGCTGGTAAATATATAATCAGTATTTTATTTCTGGAGATGATTTGGGCAATATGAATCAGAGTGTAGGATGAATATATCTTGTATTCTAGTGATCTCCCCGTTCTATGAATTTGCCCTAAGAAGATAACCACACATGGGAAAAGCTCTACGTTTAATTATGTTCATGATAGCAAAGTTTACAGTTATGAAAAGTTAGGAACATTCTAAAATGTAAGAGATGGGCACTCTAAACAGGCATTAATAATAATGATGTATGTGACATTAAAATATACTCATAATATATTTCAATTATTAAAAAGCTAAAATATCACTGATTTGAAATTATATACCTATATCTTTATTAGCAGAAATGCATTAGTACGATTTCACATTTTTAGTTTACTTTTAATTATTTTTGGAACTTTTCTAGAGTGATAAAATCTTTTAAAATATTTCAAAAATATAGCCAGGCATGGTGGCACACATTTCTAATCCCAGTACTTGGGAGACTGAGGCAGGAGGATTGCAGGTTTGAAGCCAGTCTCAGCAACTTATTGAGGCTCTCAATATATTTCAATTATATTGAAATATAGTGAAATCATGTTTCTAAGTAAAAAATAAAATAGGTCTGGGGGTGTAGCCCAGAGGTTGAAAGCCCTTGGGTTCCATCCCCAATACCATATGTATATATGTATATATCAAAAACAATACAATTACTAAAGAATTGTGGCTTCCATGAGCTGGAAGTGAGCAGAGGACACCAGGGCAAAAGCAATGCCAATCGTGAGTATTCTTTTTGGATCATGTTTAAAATTTGGAATGATTTTTTTTTTAAAGAAATATGTTCAGTGTCAAGCATTGCAATGTGTGAAATGGTGCTTAACTATTTGTTATGTCATTATAACTGGTCCCAAAGCTAGATGACTTTTATGTTCTCTTTATTTAACTTTGAAAGCATTTTGTTATTAAGATTTTTAAACTAATAAAGTTTGCCCTTCCTGGGACATCTTTGGGATACTTCTTTTGCCTAATGTCTGAACCCAATCCTCATTTTATGCATCCTTATAGAGAGTAAATAAGAGCTTCCCCTTGCAGAAGCTAATCATGCAAGATATGTGCTTTCTCAGCATCCTTTGAGTTAGGGCACAGCCTCCACCATCAAACATGCCAACTCTAGAATCTAATAAGGGACTCTTACTGTAAGTGAAAGTAAAGAAGAATATTCTTTGTTTCTTAGTGTCAGGAACCATGATGGTGGCTTCATGGGTAAGTTTCTGGGGCCCAAAGCATAAATGTCACACTGTGAGCTTAATGGTGCCAGGGGTGGTCTCATTATCAGCCTAGTTCTGAAGCTGGTTTGGGATGCTGCTTGTGAGAGTTAAGCTGTGGGTCGGTCTCCCAGCTCTTCCACTGACAGAGCTACCAGGTAAACTTGTTATGGATTTATTTTCTTGTTAACCATCCAGTCAACTTGCAACTGAGAATTCTGCCTGATACATCCATGCTCCTCTGCTTCCTACTACCCAAACCTGTATCCCCAAACCATTCTTACCTGCATTTTGTCTTTTCCTTGATGCTGTGAAGCAGGTACGCCCTCCTCTATCCAGGGAGGAGGATGCACTGCATATACCATATGTCACTAGCTTCTCATATTATGTCTTCTCTCATCTGTTTCATCAATCTCCTCCTTTCACAAGCTCTTTCTCTTCTACAAGCAGACATGCTCATGCATCTCCCATCTTTAAGAAATATGTCATGCCCTCACCCACACTTCCAGGGATCTCTAAGCCTCTGGGTTCTTTAACTGCCAAACATTCCAAAAGGATTGTCTATATACATCATTCCCACTTCCTCACCTTTGGTTTCTTGACTCTCTCAATTATGGTTTCTGTCTTCTTTATCCATTGAATCATATTGTGATTCTACAATGCCCAATGCCATGAAATCTAATTCATGTAACTCAGCCTTTTGCCCTGCACTATCTCTTGGAATATTTTACTTCTTCTTGATTTGACGCACTTCTCCCTGTTCTGGATTTCTTCCTTTGCATTGGTGTTTTTGTTTTGTTTTTCACAAGCTCCCTTACTAGTTAAGAATAAATCTTTGCTCTAAGTGACCTCTCTGGTCTTACTCCGTAGGTGCTCATTTTTTTCTGTAATCTCTCCACAAATGATATGATACATTGCCATGTGTAATAAGTATGCCGATAAAGTGTGTATATATTCAAGTTGCTCTTTACTGTGAGTTTTAGACTTGCATGTCTAACTGGACATCTCCTCTTGAATATCGCATTTGCCCTACTACATCTGTTCTTCTACCATTGCACTAAATGGCACCATCATTACCTAATTTCCTCAAATCAGCAGACTAGGAGACATCCTTGAAATCTTCTTTTCTCTTATTTCTCACATCCAGTCCAGAATCTATCAATTCTGCAAGCAAATTATTTTTCAAGATTTCTCACTTCTCTCTACCTCCTCTAGCTCCACCCTAATCTCTGACCTAAGTATAAAAATAGCCCTATAACCCTTTGTGCTTTACTTATTGATTTCAATGGCTTTTAGCTCTATGAATGAAGGGTTCTTGCTGGTCTTGAATTTCTTGCTCTTATTCCAATGCCTTCCACATAATAGGTGTTCAGTAAATCTTTGTTGAATGAAACATTTAATCAATCAATTGATGAGATTCATCTGGCAGCTAGTTGAGCACTAACTTGTTCTGGGAAGCTGAAGGAAACTCAGCAGATGGTGATATGAATTGGATTGAGATGCTTTATAAATAAAATTAAAATCCCTATTATCACAGCAGCCAAAAAAAAAAAAAAAAACCCTTGAGTGGTAAAATCAAATACTCGAAGTAGGTGGACTAGAGGTATATTTGTGTTAATGACATTGTAATTGATCTAATTTGCAGTGTAAATTGTTCTTGCTTAAAATAATTTAGTACAAGGAACTATAATTAATTAAACAAATATTAATTGAGATTCTATTTATATACTAGGTACTGTTATAAATGCATCAGTGAACCAAACAGACAAAATAAACCTGCACTTATGAACCTTATAATTTAGTTAGGGAAACATAAATCAGATAAATAAGCAAACTCATAATGTATAGTAATAAACACCAAGGAGAAAGAATAAAACAAATAAGGAAGATACAAAATATAGAATGGGATTTAGGATTTTAGGTGGAGTGGTCAGAGAAGCCCTCACTGAGAAGTTGGTTTTAAAGAAATACTTGGACGAAGAGGGAGAAAGTGTCTTGGGATATTTGTGGGAAGAGTGTTCCAGGCAGAAGGAATAGAAGGGATGAAGGCTGGAGGAGGGAATATGTCTTCATATTTAAACACTACTCCGCCAGGTGTGATGATGCATGCCTGTAATCCCAGTACTTGGGAGTCTGAGACAAGGGGATTGCAGGTTCAAGATCAGTCTCGGCAACTTAGGGAGACTAACAGGAACCTAGTGAGACCCTGTTTCAAAACAAAACAAAAAATAAATAAATAAATTAGGGTTGAGTATATAGCTCGGAGGTAGAATGCCCCTGGGTTCAATCCCCAGAATTAAAATAATACATACATATATGTGTACATATATGTATATATACATAATATAAGATAAAAATAAAGACTCATAAGGATGTAAGTGGCTTCAGTAGCATAATAAAAGATGAGGGTAAAAGGAAAATAACTGACAGACAAAGTAGGGGTAGGGGTGGCTCCTGAGTTATAGCGCGGGCTTTGTAATGTAATGCAGAATGTTGTGAAGAGCTACTGGAGGACTTTGATAGAGATGTGTGATATGATCCTGCTCAAGTTTTACCAGGATCTTAAAGTATGTTTCACACTATTTAGCCTATAAGAGCTATTGAGAGAACATTATTAGCCAGGTTCAGAATGATAGAACTTGCAGAAGTCTGCATCATAGGCCGCATGCTCTGGAGCATGTGAGTTTCATGATTTCTTTTATTTTGGCCAGAATATAAGAATCAAGGAAGACTCATCAAAGACAATGAAATACACAAATTATGCTCAAGAGCACTGGCAATAATTATATCTCCTCATTTTAGAAAAAGTTTCTTCTAAAAAAAACACCCTGCATGGTAAATGCTGCCCTTGTAATGGGCATAGCGTGTGAAAAGATAATTATTTCTAACTTAGTGATACACATGCCCATCACTAGACATAAAATATAAGATGAAATATTTTGGAGGATCTCTGGGGTGAAACTACTTGAATCTAAATCCTAGCTCTGCCACTCACCAGCCATATAATGTTGGGCAAAATCATCTCACTGTGTGTCTCATTTTTTTTATCTCTAAAATGGGAATAATAATAATAATAATAATAATAATAATAATAATAATGATAGCAGCTCTCACAGAGAGTTATTTTGAGAGTAATGGAGACAATACTTATTAATATAACACTTGACATAGTGTCTGACTTATGATAAATGTTCCACAATTATAATTATTTTTGCTATGATGAATATCATTACTACTGTACTTACTGATGTTAATGTTGAATTTAAGAAGGTGCAATCAAGTAAAAGAAACTTGAAGGACTCTTTCATTTCTAACATTTTACAATTGTATCTGGACTACAGTAAAATAATGCTATTTTCTGTGTCTTCCTTTAAGTTTATTTTTTTATAAGCAACATTCCACAGATAAACTGGAAACTATACACTAGAAAGTCAGAATAATCCAAATGTTTTACTAGTTGAACTGATTTTTCATGATTTGGCATAATATTCAGACACAGATCTGTTTTTATCACCCCATTCATTGTTACCAAAAAGCCTGGTCTTAATATTTGCCATGTTTATAGGTAAACATGAAAGAGACACCAGCAGAACCGCGCCACATAGAATACAGCGGGTCATAATGAAGTGTGTTTTTGGTTGGTGTTTAATAAAATTGATAACAGAAAGATCATTTGAGTTTATGTCTCTTTAGGTCTTTTTAGGCCAATAATCCTTTAGGCCTCAAAGCTCATTAAAGATATGACACACATAATCATCACATACTCACTTAGATGAGCACTAAATATCTAAGTCTTTTATACTGAATAAGTTTCAATCTGGCCCCTCATCATTTTATGACCACTCATTACTTTCTAGGAGATCTCTCTTTCCACATGTGGATTTGGATTCTTTGGTCGTCTTCTTAAGGAGCTTTTGAAATACCAAATGTTTTGCAGGGGTTAATGGTGCATGCCTGTTATCCCAGTACTTAAGAGGCTGAGACAGGAGAATTCTAGGTTCGAAGCCAGCCTCAGCAATATAGCAAGATCCTCAGCAACTGAGTGAAATGCTGTACAAAATAAAAATGAAAATAGGACTGGGGGTGTAGCTCAGAAGTAGAATGCCCCTGGGTGCAATCCCCAGTACCACACACAGTATCAAATAAATAAATAAATGAATATCAAAGGTTTTTCAATACTGTATGATGCACATTTTGTGCAGTTAGCCTCTTGCTTTCTTAAATTGATTTTAAAGGGTATTGTAAAACAAAAAACAAAAACAAACAAACAAAAAACCAAACAAACCAAAACCCTGAACCTTCTATAAATACAATAATAATACTTTGCGAAGTTAAGAACTGGTGGAATTTAAGATTATTAATAAACTGCTGTTTAAACATAGAAACAGACCCCTAGATCTTGAGAGAGTACACAGTACTTTAAAGATTTTGCTATTGTTCACAGAGGTTAGTAGAATTTGTCTGTTGGATATGTTCCCTGAATTTCTAAAAAGTTTCTCTTATCTTCATGTCTTTGCCATTTGAGGGTGAATTTGGTCTTGAATACTGTCAAAAATTACACAGAGCCAAGTCCAGCAAGCATGTTTCGTCATCAGCCTGAGCAAAGTCATTCTGGATTTAAAAAAAAAAAAAGCATGAAAATCTATTTTTGAATTGTTCATATTTGTCTTAAGAAACAATTATAATTTTTCACAATGGTGATACAGTTCTGAATATCAGCATATATCTAATAATTAATACTAAGTGAAATGTGATATATTCATTTGAATGCAATTCACACAAACTTAAACTATTAAAAAAAAAAGACATAACTAGAGAATTCAAAGGTTATGGCTGACTTGGGGTATGGCATTATTTAGGATTCCAAACCATATTGCGGAATTCAGGATCTATATATCACTGCCTAAACTCTACTTCCTCAGCATTAGGTCAAATTTTCTGTCCAATGCCAAAACAGCTGCAAAAGCTCCAGCCTTATATCTTCATAGTGGGAGGAAAAAAAAATTCATGTTTTTTTCTTCAACTGCATCCCAAGGTTTCCATGTCTCCAACTTTATCAGGATCCTGAATCTAAGACTCTGATAGGCAAAGCCACTTTCAGGTGTTTACTTTTCTTGTAATAGGACGTGATTATGTATAAAACAAAGACTATTCTTTTTTCAGAGGGAAACCAGTGGGCTATTGCCAAGGAAGAGACAATGGATGTTGGTGGCTAAGAAATGGCAAGTATTCACGTTAAGTAGACACACACACACACACATATATTCATGTATGCATGAACTCCTAGTTGCGTGGTTTAATGTCAAGTCAAATCCATACACTCAAGTCTCAATTCTCCACCACAATGGAAAGTGCTGTATAGTGAGATTTAGACCTTGACCCATCTAACCGCATTTGTGACCCTGACTAAATTGTTGCTTAAGTCTCAGTTTCTTCATGAAATAGGGGTAACAGTGATATGTAGCTCACATAGTGTTTATAAATTTAAAAGAATGAATACATGTGAAATACTTAACAGATGATGGTCTCTAGGAACCACAGTAGAAATGTTGGCCATTGTTATTACTTAGGTGGGTCTTTGCACAGCGCAGTCATTTACTGTCTCAGCCTCAGATTCTTTATTTTTAAAATTAGAGGAGGAGTCTACATTGTAATATAAAGTCAATGCTCCATAACCCTGTGCTTTCAAAAGCATTTGGATGATTCACATCCTCTAAGACAGTCTTTCCTCTGCAGGCTTTGAAGCAGGAGGCCTGAAGCACAGCATGAACAAGCTAAATTTCACCATGACCTCAGTAGAAATTATATAACTTTCCTCTTATGATATTTTGAATAAGGAAAGAAACCACTGTCAAAAATGTGGCTTAGAAGCATATGTCTATTAGAGTAGCTTGTAGTTGAGTTGTAAAAAAATCTTAATAAAGCAGAATGATCCTCAGCTTTGGCCTCTAATCTGTCAAGAGAGTATCATGCTGGATATGTGTTGAACCATTAAGATTTTAATTTTTGTTTAATGACATTATAAGTCAAAGTGTAGTATACTGCAGAGTAGGGCAGACATGAAGTTATCCACTATCATCAATACTCTGACCATCAGAATAAATTATTCCATATGAAAATCTGTATAAACTGTTCAGATGCATCAATCAGATTGGTTGGTTTTTAGATTGCCACTTCATGTACATCTTTCCCTTTAGAGATCTAAGTTTGAATTACCTTTATTCACTAAAAATAAGACCAAAATGTGAAGTGGCATAGCTTTTCAAATTTTTAATGAAATAAGGTTTGATTGGAAGTGCCTTAGGTTTGTGCTAGGACTCTACGGTCAGATTCTAATGTAACAACTGCAAATTCATGGCATTCTGGAAGCAGTACTTGAAATTTTTATGTGTTTTGTGATTGGGAGAAATAAATAATAAGAGATACATTATTGTGCTTCTTTGTTGAAAGGGTGTCAATATACATGTGCATATGCGTATGGATATGTATGTATTATGTCATGATATAGTTATACATATGTGTGTATAGCTATATAATTGAATATGAGTAGTTCAAGGATTTTGCTTAGGCCTGCTTTAAAAAAAAGATTTTGAGAATATTGTGAACAATTTAAGTAGTACTGTCTAAAAATAAAATCTTATATTATAAATACCAGAATAAAAGAAAATAAATGTTAACATTTATTAAAGAGGTAATTAAATGCTCATGTAGTGTTCCTGTATGGCCACTGCCATGCTGCTTATCTGAAAACCCCAGGTATCCTTAGAAGGGATGAAAAATATGGTTAGAAGTTTCCAATATTACCAATGTTCTCCATCTCTAATTTGTGAATTTCTTGAGGCTGGAGAAATTCCCCTTATTCCCAGGCGCCTTTCTTACCTTGTTTATCTTGCTGACTTAATTAGCTTTGAACTACAAGTGTCCGTGCTTCTCTTTCCAGACAGAGCTATCTCCAGAGTCTAGACTAAAGCAAATTGGAACAATTGCCCAGGGCTCTGCTCTGCTGGGGAAACCCGGCAGCTGGGGCTGCTACAGTACATTTGTGGATGCTGTCTACAGAGCCAGGAGGAAGGGATGAGTGCTAATACAATAGAGCATAGCAGTCAAAAAACAATCAGCACCATTTGCAGAACTACCTCTACCTTCAAAATTTGCCCACCCCATGAAAAGGTGGTAACTCCAGTGCACTATGCAATGTGAGCGACTGTTAATTCTCTCTCCCTCCATTTCTCAATCACCTTATTTGCAAAATGAATTCTTGCCTTCATACATTCATTCAACTAACCTTTATAAAAGTCTAACTTTGAATCGCAATAGGTGTAATGGATTACTTGAAGTTTGTCATAGTCAAAAGATCACTGTCTCACATACCTTGATGAATACAAGAAACACATGATGGGCTTGTCAAAACTGCATTTCCTTATCCCACCTCTAGAGATTCACATGCATTAGTAGGCCTATACATGCATATTTAAAAACACTCAAATTAGTGTACGAAGCACTTACTAGGTCAGAAAATCTCTAACTTAGGAGTCATTTCAGTTCATTTATCACTGGGATACCCAACCCACAGTAGTTACTTAATGTATAATTGCTAAACTTTATTGAATTATATTAGAGACTATGTTAGACTCTAGGGTACAAAGCTGATTTTGTCACAAGTCCTACTGTTAATGGTCAGGGTCCAGGAAGATAACACAAGGCATACTCAAAGGAGTGACTTAAGAAAGCTACTAAAGGATCATTGATAAAAGCATAGGCAGGAATAAGGAAGCCAGAGAAAAATGGCAAAACACTCAAGACCTGGCCATAGCTAGAAGCTGCTTCAACCCTAGGACTCAGATCACAAGGGGAGGGCCTTATTATCATGACCCTATGAAAGTGTAACTCTGTCAGAGGAGCTGCCTGCCAGGAGGGAGCCAGAGGGATAAGCACACTGGCCATCTCTCTCCCTGTTCTCTGATGATTTCATGAGCTAGACCCAACCACACCTGGACAGTAAGGAAGCCCAGACCATGTAGTATCTCTCCACTCATGGCACAGAGCAGTATTTAGGGTGAAAATAATAAGTCAAACGTAACATTTGATCTCTTAGCCGTGTCTAAGTGGCTATGTATATGCCAACCCTTTCATGGATGAAGGGTAAGTGAATTGTGTGAATACAAAATAGTTCTAACTAAACAGAAATTTCATTTACCAGATGATCTCACACTCCTAGACATGTGCACACATATACACCCATAAACATGTGCTCCTGTGTATACATCTTGGATTCACGGGACTTATAAAGTGTAAGCCCTGCTGGAACCTGGATATATATACCATTAAATATCACATGAACTTTTGATAATATCTACAAAACTTAATAGCTATCAATGGGCTGACATGCTAAAATCATTCAATATTTTAATGTTAAACAACATAGAGACAAATAGTGTTTAAAGAGATTGTCTGAACAACAATTGTATTACTTTCTTGACTTATAGTTCTGGCTTCTAAAACTAACAGTTCCTTTCTATTGAAAAATTCTCAGTTTTCGGTCTCATTTTCTCTGCCCCCATGTTTTAATGCCTAGGATTTAGTTAAAAATCATTTAATTCACTATTTTTAGAGCAAGATGGAATTATGAACCAAAACTTAATGATAATGAGGACAATATTTCAGAGGAAGACAAACATCTTCTCTGATACATTGCCAAAAATATGCTGCGGGGATGAAGACCACCCAGAAGCTTCAATTGGCACGTGATGTGTCAGCCCATATGTGTTAACGAAAAAGAAGAACAGAAAGAAAGAAAGGAAGAAAGAAAGGAAAAAAGAAAGCTACACGGAACATTTGAAACATGTGTTCAATAGCATGTTTCTAAGTAAAATTTAAAGAGGTTGTTCTAATCTCCAAATTCAGTTTAACAAATGCTGTCGAGTACCTATGATTTCAAGGTCTTCTGCCCTCAAGAATCTTACAGTTTACCAGGGAAGGGAGATAATTCAACAAATAATATCATAGAAGACGCTAGGATGAATTACTTGCTAGAGATAGAAGCAAGTCCTTCAGAAGTTTAGTTCCTGCACTGCCGATTCTGGTTTGGGAACATTTCATGCAAGAGGTCAACTTTGAGTTTGACCTTAGAAGAGGAGAGGGTATTCCGATGGAGAGCTGGCATGAATGGGCCTTTAAAGCCTTCCAAGCGAGGTGGTGACATGAGTATAAGATACGTGGTCTGAAATATTGGACGTATCTGGCCAATGGTGAGCCAATCAGTGGGCTGAGAGAGTGGCCTCTGGGGAACAGGTGAAGAATGAAGCCATTTGGGGGTAAGTCTTAGGAGGACTTGAATGCCCTAAGCACTTCGGCTTATTCTTTTATCAGTGGAGAATCATGAGATTTTTTTTTCTTTTCATGAGAAAGTAGAAAATACAGAAGGGAGATGAACTGATCTGCCAGCTCTGTGATATAATGAATAGACAGGAAGATGGTAGAGAGCTCAAGGGGATTCTTGGGAGAGGCAATAACTTGAGCTTGGAAGGGTTTGAGTAGATGAAAGAAAGGTGGTAAGAGGAGGTACAAAAGACTTTTAAAAAGAAACAATGGGAGGACTTAGTTAATCTACTGGATGTGGGGCCCCAGGGAGAGGGCTTGCCAAAGACATCCAAAGTCTGAGGTTTCTGGCCTGGATGACTCTCCTCTTTGACACAGACGGGGTGTGTGTATTTTCTTCCTCCTTCCATTTGGTTTCTTTTTATAGCCTCCTCTCCTTTAATTATGGTATTAGAGATAGCAACTTTGAATTTCTAAGTGGAGCATTCAGGTCTGAAGTTTAGGTAAAATCAAATGCAGAGCTTGGTTATATCCGAACTGAGAGTTAATTGGTTGAAGTTTGGCATCCTGGGTGAGATGAGAGAGAATAGCAGAAGAGAATGGAACAGAGCATGGGAATATGGAAAACAGCTCCTCTTCAGGGTCAGATGGAGATCAGAGTTGAACCCAGGTTATTTTGGACGTAAATGTTCCCCTTTATTTGAGAGAACAAAGTGAGTCCTACTGTCTCCCATAGTGTTTTGGTTTGAATACACAGCACCTAGCGATATCATTTAATTCTACTTTCAATCCAATGGACAGTATATAGTTGGACATCATAAAATCTAATGAAAAAGCAGGCATTGTTATTTTTATCCTGGGGGCACCTTAGTCAGGAGTTTTGCAGTGTGTGTGTGTGTGTGTGTGTGTGTGTGTGTGTGTGTGTGTGTCTACACCTCAGAAATTTGTTTCCCTTTTTAATTAAATAAAGCTCATGTTTGTTGGCTTTTAGGGTGGGCTGCAAGGCCCATCTGTTTAACTAGGCATTTGCTCGATATTACAGGGGGAGGATTGGCAAGTGTAAGTGTGAATTTGAATACCAGATACAGGCTATTTAAAGCTGAATTTATCTTTAATAAATTCACCCAGAGGTGCTCAGCAATAGGTAGTTTGGAAGATAATCATAATTTGTGTAGAAGAGTATTTTTTTTTTAAAGGTTGAGTGCTGTGTGATTGGAGGAAGAAATAGGCTCAGCGAAGTTCATCTCTGATAATGCTTCTGTTTCTTCAAGTCTCACTATGAAAGAGGGCAGAATACTTCGATAATTGCTTTTGATGTACTGGAAGGCAAACTGATTTTCACTTCATACAATGTAGAGCAAATAATACGTAAATATTTTCTTGATAGTATATGTTAAAGCAGTCCGCATCTAGGACCAAGGGTTGTCAATCTTCGAGGTTTCTAAAAGGAATTGTGATTTATGGCATGTTAGGGTAAACAGTTGGATTACATTTCTGAAATACGTGTTCCATCAGGTAAAATCATTGTGATTAAAGGCACTGGAACTGTAAGTTATGTCTAAAAGGTTGGAAATGTAAAACAAGTATGCCTGTGCTTAACTGCTAATCCCTCTTTGTATCTCCTCTGAATAAACTACAAGAAAAAAAGGGGGGAGGGGTGGTAAGGTTTAAATAATAAAACGGAAAGAGTATATTGTGTAATCTTGATAAATAGTAAGCATAATACAGCTGGAGGAACTGTTTCATCTGTGATCCAGCCACGAGAGAGGATTCCAGGATCCAGAGCATTGTGAAAGATTATAAGGAAGCTATTTTAGTGGGAAGTTGATCCCTTTGTTTGCTTTTTTATCTCTGCTAATTTCTTTATTTTCCAATGCGTCCTCGGAAAGCACAGGTTGTCATTTTTAACATCCAGGCTCCATTGTTCAGAAATGCATTGCTAATAAAAGCAAAAGAAGGGAATGGTTTTAAGAGCTTTGCATATGTTTGACAGCAGAAGATAATAAATGTAAATAAATCTTTAATATTTCCCCTAATTCAGTTTGTGCCATGCAAATGTCAGGACTAGAAAAACAAATCAACAAACATTTGAAGGAAAAAAATATACATAACTTATTTTATATATTAAAAACAACTGTCAAACAATTATGACCTCATGTATTAGTTGGTTGTTTTGAAATATTCCTACTAGAGTTAAAAAATGCTATGAGGGCCTTTGAGCTTAAACATATTTTGTCAATCAAGAGCATATGTAATATATCTAAAGCATGAGGTAAAAATTTTCTTCATAAATTATTTCATAAATAAATAAGTAATTTGCTTGAAAAAAATTACAAAAATATTTGTGCTTTTATTAAGTTCTCTACAGATCTTTTGCGGTTAATGTAAATGGATTGATACAGACAGCATTTTGATCTGCTCTAGCCTAACTTGAAATAAAAAAAAGGAACATGAAGACATTCTTCACTTCTCAGGCAAACTTCAGCAAAACTGAATCCGTGAAACTTCATTCATTAAAATTTTAAGTGACCATGAATTTGTTGGCTTCAGTACCTGGAGTGTAACTTTATCCTTTCAATTAAAGGACATAATTCACCCTTAAACCCTTGGCTTTAATTTTTCAGATAATATACAATTTTGGGTACACTTAATGGTCAGATTTTGTATTATTACAGGTGGAAAAACATCATCCATCTCAAGGGTTTTGTGCTTGCAAAAGCGTGTAATTTAATTTTTTGAACCAATTTAATCAATGATTGTTTCATGTGAGTAAATTTACACTCTTGACGATTGCCATAGATTTGAGGGTGAACGAGAGAGGAAGATCACTTCCCCTTTTAAAATGACATTTAAATTTTGGGGAGCAGCAGGAGATTAGAGGACTAATCCTTGTGATAAATTGTACTATTTAACTTTGCTAAGAGTGGCTATAGCCACAGATTTTATCGGTTAGATACCAGCTTTAGCAGTTTTAGGTGGTATTAACCCTTTAAATGCAAATAGTCTGAATATTCGGATATATATTTCAAAATTTATTTGAACTAATATTTTCAGTTAGTCATGTCTAAAGAATGTTTCACTCAGATCTTTATTTTTTTTTCTGAATAAAAATGTGTCTTACTGTGCTGTGCATATTTCCATAAAAGTCGGCAAGTTAATTTATGACTTAAATGAGAAAATAAAAGGTCTATACTTAATATAGAAATACTTTTTACAGGGGAAATTGGTGGTGGACAGTATTTAATGACTCCAGGCTTGAAATATGCAGGTGGTCATTAGTAGTTCACTATGAGATTTACCGAAGATTTTCATGTTAATTTTCCTCACATGCAGGACTATATATAAATCTTAACACTTTGCAAATTAATTTAAATTGATGATAACATATGAATAAGTCTATGCATATGAGGTTCATTGTCTTCTTCCTTTAGGGAATATATTGTTTGCCTCATTGTGAAACTGTATTTTGACTACTCTTTCACCTGATTAGTCTCTATTGCAAAAGAATTTCTTTTCTATTCATAAAGAGTGCATGGGACATGTTACTAAAATACTTCTGGAATACATGTACTGCAGAAAGAATCACATATCTGTCTGGCTAGGCATAGTAAGTAGAAATAAAGATCTTTCAGAAAAAGGAGTGAAGTTCTGAGAGCACATATTTCTGCTTTACTATTTTATATGATTGGCCTTTTTTCACTTCTATAGTACTACGTTTCGAAAGATACTCATCTTTTCTCTAAAAAGATGCAAGAATCATTTAGTGAAAAAATATTTTGGAGGAAATTACTTCATCTTGAGCTTGTAGCTTCATGATTGTACCTCTCTAAAATTCTAATTTTAATCATTCTGTAGTTTAGAGAAGGAAGGATGTTTCTCCTTTTAGCACAAAATTAGTTTAAACTGACTTTCACCAGAGGAAAAACATGCCACTTAAAGTCACCCAACTGAAGAAAAAGAAATCCAAACGCCCAAGAAATGTTTACTTAGTTTTTAACACCTCCTATACTTTGAATCCTGTCATGGTAATGTTTTATGCATTGTTAATCTTTAGAAGTTAGAAAGACAAAACAAAACTCCAAACACCGCTCATTTCAGTGAACTTTGTGTAGAGGCAATTTCTCTTTAACAATGACAATATCTGGAGATGTGAAGTAGGAGAAAGAATATCTTGCCTAATTCAGAGTTCCTTATCTGCCACTGAAACCCCAACATGCAGCATGTATTAATCTGGCAGCAGTGGAGGAATGCTCCCATACCATCTATTTTGTGGTACCCCCTTAAAGTACCCAATTGAGCTCCTCAGCTCAGAAAACCATAGCAACCTCAGTCGCACTTCTCCAACTCAGGAGAGAGTTGGAGTTGTTCCTCCTGCAGCCTCCTTGCCATCCAGAGCATGGGAAATCCTGACCACCGACGACGAGGTGTCCTTAGACTTCTCGCCGCAGATAAAGGGCGGGGGAGGGGGCGCACACGCACACCGAAGCCGTGCGTCCTTTAATTGAGAGGGAGAGGGAAAGTCACCACCCCAAAGGTAAAAAGCACTTTTGGAGTTCTTGGGATTGTTCAGGACTGCATCTCCGAGCGTCTGGGGCACGTCGCCTGGGCCGCCGCGCCTTGCCCCCGGCGCCCCCCAGTTCCCCGAGGTAGGTCCTCGTCCCGATCGCGTCCCTCCCCGAGCGCGCCGGTCTCGCCTCTCCCGGTGCAGCCCGCACGTTCACACGTGGGGGTGGGGAGGCGGCGGGAGGCGGGGCGGGAAGGTGGCCGGGCCCCTGCCTTCCCGCGCCGCGCTCAGTCGCCGCGCCGGGACTCGGGCGAAGTTCTCGCGCAGCCGGCGGGCCGCGGCCGGGGCTGGTCCCGCGGGCGGCGGCGGCGGCGGCGGCGGCGGCGGCGGCGGCGGGTGCTCGGGGCCGGGCGGGGCGGCGGCGGCGGCGGCGGCGCGGGGACGCGCGCTCGCGCTGTCTCTTTAAGGGAGCTCGGTCTGGGGTGGCGCTTTCCTCCGCGAAGGCTCCTTTGATATTAATAGTGTTGGTGTCTTGAAACTGACGTAATGCGCGGAGACTGAGGTCCTGACAAGCGATAACATTTCTGATAAAGACCCGATCTCACTGCAATCTCCAGCGTCCTTTTTCTTGGTGCTGCTCGTCCCTCCAGACCTCGCGTCCTCCCGATCGCTCGCTCGCCTGCCTATTTTTTTTTTTTTTTAAACAAAAAACAACATCCCCCTCCCCTCTCCCACCCGGCACCGGGCACATCCTTGCTCTATTTCCTTTCTCTTTCTCTCGCTCTTTTTTTTTTTTTTCCTAAGGGGGGGGAGGGAAGGGAAAGGGGGGGAGGCAGGAAAGATCTTTTTCCCCCCCCCCCCCCAATAATCCAAGATCAACTCTGCAAACAACAGAAGACGGTTCATGGCTCTGGCCACCGAGCCACCATCTTTCGGGCTGCCGAGGGTGTTCTTGACGATTAATCAACAGGTAAGGAGGGAGGCCGGGCGGGCCGGGGGCTGGGGGCGCGGGGTCCCCGCCGGCCGGGGCGCGAGTGCGGCGCCCGCGCGCGTGTGTGCGCAGACTGTGGGCGATCGCGAGCGAGCGGGGAGCCCTGGGAATTAAAAGTCACTTTCTTTGAAAAAAAAAAAAAAAAAAAAAAAAAAGCAGAGGGAGAGTGTGCAGAAAAGCCAAGCGCAGGCTTCTCGGGTTTCACATGCATTTTCTTTCTTCCTTTTCTGCGCGTGTGATTTCTTTCTTTCTTTCTTCTCTTCTGCTCCCCCGGTCTCCCCTTTTCCTCTCCTCCTTTTCGGTGGGCTCTGAGGCAGCTGAGCCTTTGGAAAAACCAGCGACTTCAAAACTGCAGTAGCCCCTGGAGTCAGGAGGGTCAAGTTCAGCCGCCGGGGAGGAGGAAAAACAAATCCCCATTTGCCAAAAAAAGAAGTTTCGGGCCGGTGCCCCCTCCCCCTCGCGGCCCCACTCCCCCTCGCTGTCTCTTTCTGGCTGATTTTAATTCTCTCCTACCCGGCGGGCGCAGTGGAGGAGCTGGAGGTGGCTGGACCCGAGGGGCCGCCGCCGCCGCCGCCGCTGCAAGTTTTCTGGGGGCTCCTGACAAGCGGGGAGCAGACTAGGCACCGGCATGCAGAGTAGTAAGTTGGGCGAACTTGGGAGGGTCGGGAGGGTCTCAGAGAGAGCTCCTCGTGTGGACCCCAAAGTGGGGAAATAGACAGGACTGGCGTTGGCTTTGAAGAGTTTGCAAAGCCAGGCTTCAAACTTTTTTCCCTTCCAGGCCCAGCTGGGCTGGAGAAGGAGGGTGTCGCATCCCCTGATGCACCCGCCTCTGAGCTGCTCCGGGCAGCTTGGCCCAGGGGTCTGTGCCCTGTCGGTGCCATGTGGCAGGGCCTTGCAGCAGGGCGCTTCCGTAGGGCTGAGGAAGGGGCAGACTTCCTCTGCGGTGCGGTTGATGCGCCATGTGTCGCGCGGGTCAGGGGACACTGGCCAGTGATTAAATGCCTGACAGCGGTGGGACATCCAGGCGGACCGGCGCTTTGCCTTCTGTCTAGTTCCTGTTTGGGCTCAACAGTCTGAAACGCATCTTTGAAAGGCCAAGGCAAACACCGCTGTCCTTCCAAATAACTCCAGGATTATAGGACCCCATGAATAATTTGAGGGTGAGGCGGAGGTGGGAGCCGTTTGAAGTGCAAAGCTGTTTTTGTGGCTGGAAAAGCTTTTTTGTTAGTACCTGTCTGAGATGGTGGTGTTTCCCCTTTCCCCAGGGAGGTCAGTAACTGTTTTATGGCCCTAGGACTCTAAAACAATTTAAGTTAGAGGGCGAGAAGGACTGGTAGGGTTTCAGAGGGAATCTTGCACTGATTAAATTTTTAGGACCTGCTTTACTTCCTCATATCTTTTTAGGCCTCAGGATTGATACTTTGAAAGTTTTTGAGTAAGAGCGATGGATATTAATGATGATTCAGAATTATGATAGAATATTCATCCTTATCCTATTTTTGAAAATCACGGCTAGAGTTTAAGCAAGGTAAGTGAAGTGAGAAGCTTAGCGGAGAAGTAAGCCGGAGACAAGTTAGGCCGATTCATTGAACTTTTGTAGATCCACTGAACTTTTGTAAATGTACCAGGTGAATAGGAAAGGGCTCAGGAGAGAGAATATGTACTAAGGCAAAATATAGATAGAGCCTGAGACAGAATTACTAAGAAATGATAATTCTAGGCCTGATTGTTGGTTAAAATTTGATTGCTGAAAGCAAAAATAAAATAGAAACCTTCCAACAACGCTTCAAAGTCCTCTAGCTCTGAAGCTAAAACCTATGGATCTTGTTGGCATCATGTTACTTTCCTGCTGGTTTTAGGAAAAGTTGATCATTTAGAAAAGGCTGCCAGAGTTCCAAATGCAGGGGACAGTAAAGGAAAGTAATGCGGGCAGCCAGTTCTCGACGTGGACAAAATGAGAATGAAAGTTTCTGAACTCACTTGTGAAGTTTCTTACATGCTGCTCATTTGCTTAGAAGCCTTTCTCAGCTCTTCCACCAGTTCATGTAAAAAAGCAAAGGATCTAAAATAATCGTGTGGGCTTTTTTTTTTTTCCCCCTTTCCCTAAGTATGCCAGGGTTGTGAATAAATACAGGGTTTGTATGGGAAGATGAAGCGTTTCCTCTAAGTTCTGATGCTGACAGGACAGTTTGGAAATGATACCAACATTTTGAGGATTTTTTTTTTTTTTTACCTTTAAGTGAAAGTTTATTAATGACGTGCTGAATCTTTGCAAGTTAAACATATAGTTCTTAGCGTTTCTCTCTCCTTAGGTTTCATAACTTCCTTTTAAAGCTGTACACTTGGATACAAACATCTAGTCAGTTAAATAGACAAGGGGCACTACCTGCTAAAGTTTCACGATTATTTCTGGTTGTTAATAATGTGAAAACAGAACACCGGAGCAGGAAATAGAGTTATCATGCCAACCTTCTGACTTGATTTCTCTGAGTGCAAGGCGTTCTGAAGCTTCATGAGTCCTCTGTGGGGAAAGTATTATTTGCCATTGGTGAGCTGATGTTTATGGCTTCCTGATATATTTGCTGTATGCAAGAATATTTGTGTGTAGAATACTTTTGCACACATAAAAACTAAGTCTGACACTCCAAATAAAGGCTGGGACATGGCAAGTTCCTAACAAAAAGTTTGTCACTCCTTTAAATTTTAGATGCTGTTAGAGTTCTCTGCTTCTGTTTAGATTTTGTCCTTTGTCTCTTAAAGTTAATATTGAAGGTAAGGAGGAAAAGGGTCATAGCAACCGTGAAGTCTCAGCATTTTGACGACAACTAATATTTTAAAAGATTTTATGCAGTTTTCTACCTAGTTGCTTAAAAATCAGTTTAGGATCCAAATTAGCGGGCAACTGGTGAGATACATATGCCCCTACTGTATTTTTGGTATTATTTTTACTTTTAAGTCATGTACCACTCTTGAGTTTATTCTGATTTTGCAGTGTAGGTCTCTGTAATACACATAAGGAAATCTTCATTCATAGGAAAACCTTCCAAACAGGGAAATGAATGCATCCGTGGAAAAGCTGCTCTTAAGACACTAGTACTTCAGTGATGTTTCTATTATGATGATGATGGCGAAATGTGGATGCATGTGTGTTCAGAGATAGAAACCACATTTTCAATTAATGATCTGTGCATTTTTTTTTATTAAGAAGCCAAAAGGTGTTAAGTTTTAATAAACTCTAGTTTTACCGTCATTGTTGAAGTAAATACACATTACTGAAAGTTTTAAAAGGAGTTGGAGCAATTTTTTAAACTAGAACTTTGCTTTGAATTCGAAATTGAGATAAATATTGATATCCAACCTTTAACTATTTTTCATAATACAGATATTCAAAAATTATCATTTTTTTTACTTCAGTAGTGCTTTTGATAGCAAACACTGATATCACAATACTGTGCTGTTGTGTGTAAAACAAAATAAACTTTAAGAAAGTTAAGGGCAGGTGTCTATAACTGATTTAAAGGGAAAATTATTATTTTTGTAATAAGTGATGTACTTAAAATGACCAGCTCACATTAAAACATATTCTTATGAAGATATTCTCTGGTGTGTAAAATGAAGCCATTCATTCAAGACTGACAACTTTCCACTTGCTATTTGCCTTTGCTTAATTTAGTTTCCGCAGGACAGCTAGTGTGGTAGTCTGCATCTGTTTTTGGCAGGCACTGAAAAGTATAAACTCAGACAGTCTGTCCCAAATATTGCAGCTCACGGGTAACAATCAATTTGATAAAAACAGGCAAGTTTTATAGGTTTGTTTTCTGTGTTCATTCTTGGACAAGCTTTCAGGTAACTGAGATTTCTCTTTCTTCTTCTTTTGCTAGTTATGACTACTAATACCTTTGATAACTAGATCTGAGTCTTGTGTACTCATTTAATCTTGCTAGTTACTGAAATTTGGGGAAATTAATCACAGCATATTTAGACTTGGTTTTACTTTGATTGCTCATCTATGGGATAACTACATTTATCTTTTGCTATCATAGAGAAGGAAGTGGATTCTTTGTTACTATAATAGTTATGATTTATAGGATTTGGGGGTCTCCCATCGATATAAAGATGCTCTTCTGGCCTTTGTAAAGTAGAAATTTAATCTGATTCTCTAAGGGTACTTGGAACAGTCATCTGTAGGAAAAGACTAACACTTGATTTATGTTTAAAAATATTGGGAAGTTTAAAAAGAGAACTTTATCAAATCATTTGTCTTCTAAAAGCTTTAACTAATCAATTAAAGTAAATACACTAAAATACCAAGTATTGTCTTATACTTCTGTTTAGTAGCATATAGTGCTACAGAGAGAAGAACCACATTTAAAAATTATCCCGGAATGTAAGTAGGTCCGAAGCCATTTGTTTACTTGTACAGAATACTCTGTTACATATGCTTTTTGTAAATACTGTCTTTAAGGTTACAGTTATGGGTACTTTTTTGAGTTGCCATATCGCTCAGTGACTCTCATATCCTTGAAATCTGAATTTGTTGGTTTTTGGTTTGATTCTCTGATAGGTAAAATGATGTAGGACTTGATTTAGGTTAGAAAGATATCTTTAACTGAATATGTAGACGGATTTTTGGGTGAAGATTATTTTCATTGTTAAGAGTGAGTTGCATGGAGAAGCCTCACTAGTGATAGTGACGACAGCTATAGCAACTATTATAGTAGAGATGTCTACTTTTTATTGTCTCACATTTCCCCCCTAGAGCACAAATCCAAGTAGCAAAAAACAAAAATGAACTTATCTGTACACTTCAAATTTGAAGCATCATTGGAAATCATTTTTTTCTGATTCAAAGCTATAATTGAAATGCAAGTAATATTAAAATACCTCAAAGCAGACATTAAGGATATGCTTGTCATCCTTAAGTGTGTTTCATTAAAAATAATAAAAAAAACTTTTAATTTTTAAAATGTTTCTAGCTCTTTAAAAACCTGCAGTAAATACTTTACAAGTGGCTAGACACCTTCCCTGGTGGTTTAGTTTATACAAGTAGGAAACTTTCTCTCCTACTCTTTCTCTCTCTCTCTTTCTTGTTTTCTTTAAACCAACTGACGTAATGCCAAACTTTGCTTTAAAAGAACAGACAGAAGTAATTGGTAGCTTTTAACTTTTAATAATGTTCTGGATTGGTTTTAGTGGCCAAAATGCCATTTTTTTTTAGAAAAAGAAAAAAAGTTCAAGTAAGAACGGGCTTGTGGCCTGAGGAAGAAAGGCTCTGTTGATGCAGTTATTTTTATTCTTGTTTTTCAATCTGTTATTAAAAATCTTTCCTGCTGAGCACTGCTGGATTTCTCCAATTGCTCTTTGTGATGGCTGGTGCATTTCAGGTTACCATAACGTAAACACTTTTTGGGTTTTGGGGATAATGAGTATTTGCGTTGCCTTATTTCTTTCTTATTTGGGGAAAAAACCTATCAGCTTTTGTTTCAATCAAAATTCATTAAATAAGGTTATCGTCGGCAACAGGTCAGTGGATATATGTATATAAAGAATGCTACACCTGTTAGCAAGAACCTAAAATGTGGAAGTTTAATTGTGACATTAATCATTTTTATGTACAGAGGAAGGAAAGTAGGCAAAGTTTTACCAAAATGAATTTTTAGATTGCGCATGTAAGTACTAAGAGTCATTTTCTATTGGAGTTTTTAAAATCCTTCTTACAGTTTTATGTAATTTTTACCCCTATTTATCATATAATATTTTAGTGTTCCCCCCCCCCTTTTTAAAAAAAAAATAATCCTTTTCTCTCTTTCTGACCTTGCACAGGCAAATAGAACTTTCTCTCGTTAAGAGACTTTTTGGTGATGTTGATTGACATTGGGGCAATTTCAGATGCTGGCAACCAGGAAAATCTTTTCTGGGGGCAAAACGATTTATGCCAGTATTTCCTTCCTGGGGGAAAGATACTCCACCCTAATATGGGGGCCTCCATCCCATTTGGTGGGTCGGAACAGAGTATCGACATTTCTGATGTAAATCATTGCAGGGGTTTAAATCTTATGGTTACTTTTCTTGGACTTGGCTTTTAATCCCAAATATGTTCCTGTGATCCCCCCCCCCCCTTACTCAGGCTCATTTACGGAATAATAATATTGAAAATTAGGCATCCTAAACAGAAGAGTAGAGTCTTTAAGGCATTTTTAATTATAAAAAACATTCTGCATAGTTAGAGCCCCCTTGAAATGTTCTCTGCTTCGAAATTTGACAGTTTTGATTTACATTACGTGCTTCTCAGCTTTTCCTGCAAGAGCCGCAGACTTTAGTTCAAATCTGAGATACTCCTTTACTAACTGCTCCTTTACATGAGGATTTGTCAGGAAAAAATTAAAAGATTTAAGCTGTATGTTAACTCATACCAGCATAGTGGAAGTTTCTTGGAGCGGACCTTGATTAATTTAATTTTTGACAAAGTTTTCCAACATAAATTTCAAGTCATGGGTATGTCTGTCGATAGATTTTCTTTTAATGAATGTTGGTTTGTGACTTCAGAACTAAGGGGAAGAGTAATAAAGTTTAGCAAGAAGGAAAAAAAAAAAAGGCAGAGGGAGGTATTTGGAGCGGTGGTCCTTGAATATCAGCAGTTTGTTTACTGTTGAGTGGTGGGGAGGGGTTGGGGGAGGTTTGTGGAAGATGATACAAAAAAAAAAAAAATCCATCAATTGCGCATATGATCCCCTCCCCTTAAGGTTTACTTAAACAATATGTTTCGGTTTTGCCTCAAACCATTCCACACCACCTCTGCTCCAAGAATCCACCACTGTCTTGGTTCCTGAGAGCTTAAGGATGGCACTTTTTGTTATATAATGAACAGCAGTATTATTTGAACAAAGGTAACATATTTTGATTTGTGTCATGTTTGAGTAGTGAGTAGTAGGCTACCTATGAGAGAGATTCTAGCAGTGTAAATGCCAGCAAATGCTTGAAGTATCCACGATTGCTATACTCTGGTTAAATTATTGCGAATAAGCGTGCATGCTACTGTAGGTGTGTTTTGAGTATGCAATGTATGTCATATGCTTAGATACACCTTGATGGTGGAATTTAATGTGCTAAAGCATGATCTCTCCGCTTTAAACTGAATCTTTTAAGAAGCTACATGATTAACTGTATAAAGTCTAGAAGTTTGAAATGAATATGGCGGTTAAACATAATGAATCCATAGTTATCAGAATCCTTAGACCTACTCTGAATATACTAAGAAATTTGAAAAGAAGAAAAAAAAAAACTATAAATCTAAATGCCCCTTTTCAGTATATTTTTAGGAGTATGTCTGAGATCGTTTTTTAAAAGTCACATTTCTGTGAAGAGCAATGAAGTGCTGTTTCTGGATATACGTTTTTATGGGCCAGCACTTTATAGTTTACAATTCTATCAGCTCAAAACGTTATGTAGAAATAATATGGGACATGTAAGGACTCTGTACTATGATCCCATGTATTTTTCCCTAGGGTGATGGATTCTGTGCGTCACCCAAACGTGATGCTATTTGCCAGGCTTGTAATACTGGTTTGGAGGGTTGCTGTATGTCCTATTTCATCAAGCAACACAATACAACAACGGTGGTATCTAGGTAATTGACACAGTCCAAATAGGCTTTGGAAAATGTTCCAAATACTTTTAAGTAAGTCAGAAGTTAACATAGATGCAATTTATTTAAATATTGAATAAACAAATGACTCAGTGTCTGCTCTTTAAGCTTTCTTTAGTAGATAGTGTTAGAAGGAAATATACCAGTCTCCACAGTTTATTTTTGTTTCTTTTTCTTTAATTTGAAGGGTGCATGGTTCTCTTATTGCATTAGTAATTTATTTATCTATAATTCCCTTTGTATTCATGATAGCGAGTGGTATTTGGTATTATAGAGAGGAATAGATTTATATAATCTAATGTATATGTCCCAAGCTTTAAAAACATTAATATTATTGAGTTATTGAGGCAAATATTAAAATAACCAGGTTTTAACCCCATATACAATGATAAATAACACCACAACTGTTATTTAAACACAAAAAATATCTTAGATATAGAAATTGAGTATTAAAAAGCATTTTGTCTTAGAGCTGTTTTTCCTTATAGAATTTGTACAGACCGTGAAGCTTGCAAATCAATGAAGATTCATAATATAATATGTGATTCTTGATTTCTTGCTTAGATTTCACAATATGGCTTTCTGTGAATTTTTATAAATCATTATTTCTAATTTCGCCATTGTATTTATATAGAAACTCAGATATACTTATATAATAGTGTAAACATGTGTGGCAGAAGTTAGTTTCTGGAATCGAACTTACCAAATCTATTATATGATACACTTCATGTGTAGGATCAAGCATCACTAATTCAGGTTTAACTTTTCTTCTCTGGGCTATGCATAAATGTAGCATATGAACCTGTGACTTCTTAATACCTAAGTACATACTTGTCTGTGCACATATTCATATTCTCATTCCTATAGACTGTTTATGCATTGCAGGCACTACAGAGAATTTTGTTATATTTTTTTGAAGTGGTATTAGACTTTGTAACGTCCCTTTTAATTACTTAATGCATCCCAACACCTCAAGAGAGTTAATTTTGGTTTTGAAGTGAGAGCTAGATTTGCTAAGGCAAATTAAAAACCAAATTTTATTTGTGCTCACTCTCTGATGTCATTATCCGCACACACATCATCTAGAGTGCTGCAAAACGTAGAAATAAATGCATTAGCCCATTTGTCTCTTAATACTATATTAAGTAGTTTTCCATGTATAAGTTCCGAAAAGAGAGATTGGCACTGGTTTTTGCTTTAATTTTATATTAATTATTTTTGAGAGAGATTCTAGCTCACTTTACTTCTAAAAGATATTACTCAACTTATAGAATTGGGCTTGGCCCTGTGTGTGTGTATGTGTGTGTGTGTGTGTGTGTGTGTGTGAGTGCTAATTTTAATTAAGGTCCATATCCCTAAATTTTCTCAAAATATATTAGTCTTGTGAATAATTAATAATTATCAATTATTTTGTGATATATCTTTGAGATGTTTTAAAATCATGTGTCATATTTGGCTGCTGAATTTCTGTTGATAGATTTTAAGTTATAAGTAAAAAAAAAAAAAAACAAATTGTGATTATCATTGGTACATATCCTTTTTTGAGATACTGGCAAAATTTACTCCTTAGTTCTGCAAGCCTAGGAAAGTTTTAGAAAATTAGGTACAAGTGACCAATGTAAGCAGTTAAACAGTAACATATGAAGTATTATTTTCTGTAATTTATAAGTAAATAGTATGAAGTGTTTCTCCTTTGTATTTAGAAAGAGTTTGCATTATGTTCTTTGAATGTAAGATGTGGTAAAATACTTAAAGAAGCTTAGTCATTTAAACTTCAATTACAAGAAACTATTTTACTTTCTACCCCATCGCTGTTTATTCTATTTTTAAATGTCTTATTTTTAAGACAATTTATATTACTGAAAGAATGCCCTAATTATTTACAACACATACTACATTTTCTTTCTATAAGAAAGCTGTCACTGGAAGATTTTAGATCAGTCGTAAAAATTGTAATGTATACATTTTTTATGTAAATTCATGTGCATGATCTTGCATGCTCACTGTGTCACACACTTAACCCTTTAGTGTTGCACACATTTGTTTCCATTTATGTACAAGTGCTGCACTTTTTACTCGAGAATAATTCCGTCTCTCAGAGTTAACGTTTAATTATGGTAATCTATGCTTTTCTCAGTCCCTGAATAATTCAGTGTATCATTGGCAATAATAAGATTTAAAAAATGAGACCAATAATGATGAGCAATGGAGAATTGGGGTTAGGTATTGGTTTCAGCAAGTTTTCTTCCTTTTCGTTTCTCTCAATTAACGTGTACGTGTAAATCTGAACAAAAGGAGGACTAGGATACTCTAGGATCCGTATAACATAAAGAACTAGTGCTGAGTGTGGCCTTACTTATTTATACATTTTTGTTGCAGAAGATGTTGATTTCTTTGCCTGTGGTCCTTGGGAATTCTAGATAAATCCCATCAGTTCATACTCATAGTTGGGGCTCCGTATGACAAAAAGCATTCTCTAGCTTCTGGTGTGCTACTGTGCTGTTTCCCTTCAGGAGCGGAAGGTCCTGGGAGTTAATTTGGCATTTGGAAGTACTACTAGAATTCTTCCTTTCTGAAAATCCTCTGGATGAGTGTCAGAAGAGTAAGCAGAGATCATGGGCCGTGTGATGCCACTGATTTTAAGATACTAGGGAAAATTATGCTGAGACCAAGCATGCTTCCTCTGGATTATTGTGCCATGCTTTATTAACATTTTTTTTCCTTTTCCCTTTTTACCCTGTTTGAGATCTAATATTTCAGTTCCTGAAGGAGTAAGGATTTATCCTTCTTGTGGAAAAAAAATGTGCTGGTTGTAGGATTTTTTAACCAATATTTATTTATGATATTTATATTTTGGAGGCAGCAATAGAAGAAGTATAGAAGAAGCTTATATACAGTAAGATAATAATTTGATTTTATTGCTTGCTATTGAGCAGTCCTTTGCCACTCCATTTCTATGAGGGAATGCATTGAATGAAACAAAATAAAGTTGTGGTATAATTTGGAAACAATTATAAGCACCAACTGTAACATATTTCTGGCCAAAAGATTAAGGCGATTTTAGTTATTCCGTACTTCTACCCAATTTTGTATTCCAAGTTTATAAATGTGAATTGGACCATTTGATAATGGATGATGCTTGAAATGCATATTATCTTGATTTAGGGAAGAAGGGTTCTTAAAAAATCCTCACCATCAGTCTGTTTTAGATTCTCAAGAAATAGAATGCCAAGTATCATGTTATCAATGCTTTGAGGTCTTTAATAAAGAGTTTTGCTTGTTTATGGTAGCTCTATTCAATAACATCAAGCACACACTGTTTAACATATTTGCACGTTGAGTAGTATAGTTTGGAAAATGATTGTATTTCCATCAAGGTTTTAGGGAGTAACATAAGTAGAATAGTAGTCACCCACTAAGGATAGTTCTAAGGTTTGGCGTTTGCATCCAATTTTTGGTTGTTGTGGTAGGACTATCATGATAGGGTGAAATGTAGGAGTGATCACCTTTTATAAAAGTTAGTTCTATCTTTCATGTCTAGGAAAATAGAGCAGTGAATGTTTGCTTTTTGTATGTTTTGTCTCCAAGCAGAGGAAACTGACAGTTTTATGTTTTAAGTGCCGAAAGTTGTTCTTGGCTAAGCAGTCCCAGAGTTAATCACTAGGATGTTAACTTGAATTTTCGTCTTTTAAAAGTTTTTGATTTTTAAAACAAAATATGCTCCCATTATTTCCAAATTGACATCCTGTGTTCTGGATTGCTTTTTAGAGAAATGTTTTCCAAATTCTCTTGGATTGCTTGAAGTCCATTGATTTTGAAATATTTAGTGTAGGTTTTTATTTTTTTTAAAAGATTTTTAGAAATGAGACGAAATACTTCATATTTTTAGAGCTTTATTACAGACCTTTGTTCTTTCCCTTATAATACAAATTGATTTTTGCATTCATTTTGTATTTTTTCCCCTTGTATCTTTTCAGAAGCTCTTTTTGATGCATCTGAAATCCAAAGATCAGTGATTTCATTTCTCCTGCCACGCCGTGTTAAGATATTTTGGTCATTTCTAAGGAGTCACTATTGGGAGAATCCTTGCGTGTGTTATTTTCACACTTCTATGTTTACTTAAGAAAAGGAGTGGTTTAGGAAAATCAGATATTTATTTGTAGTTAATTCAAAATTCAGAATGGTGTAAAACAACATGACATTTAGTTATTTCTCATTTAGATCTTACATCTTTTACATCGAAAAATATGACTGAAGGAAGAAGGAAAAAAAAAAAAACCCTTTAATCAGTTTGGATTCTATTTAAGATCATTCTGCGGAATTCTCCAAAACTATTGAGAAAATGTAAAGTATCCTTAGTGTCTAGGGTTAAGATTAAGTCTGTATATAGAATGGAGACTCACGTGACATATTTTAGTACAAAGACATTTTAGTGTAAAGAAAATTTTCTTTGGTTTCAACTGCTTCCCTCTCCCCACCACCACTGTGCTTAAGATGATCAGTATTCTTATAATTATGTAAAACAAAGCTGCTACCATAAAAACGCAACAGCCCTACTTTATATCTGAAAGATTATTGCATGTGTTTTCATGTGGAATAAATGCACTAGTTCTTGAAGTGCATTACCAATTTGTAAGCCTTGCATCCCTAAGACTTCCCCCACACAGGTCCCTGAAGCGAGGAATCAATTCTGAGAGAGTACACCATGTCCACTGCTGGTGGACTGTACTCAACGGTAGTGTTGGTGTCTCCACTGGTAAAAATGTGGGCACTTCAACCAACCACCTTCTTATTCCTCTTTTGTGATGTCAGGCAAACATTTTGCCAAAACTTTTGGTTCAGTGTAATCACAACAATGTGATGGAGTTAGGCTAATGTGATTTTGAATCATGTTTAATGTGTTTTCTTTAAAAGTATAGTTTAAAAAATTTACCCACGTGTAATATAGTAGAGGCACCAGGACAGTGCTTTTACATTGAATTCAAAGCCTCTATCGAGAGACAGAGTAACAAATTGAACAAATCCTTCCTTTTCCAAATGTAGGAGAAAAGGTCTTATTTGTATGAATACCATGGTAGAAAAAATTGGTCCACTTTATCTTCATACCACCTGATCATGTAAAGGCATTAGCTAACTTTCTGAGCCCAACAGAACGTACATTATATTTCACTAGGTTATGTTTAAAAATGTACAAAAGGAAATACACTAAAGAATAAATCACCTCAGGTTAGACGTAGACTCAATGGTGTAACCTGAGAGAATTCTCTTAGTTCTGTGATTTCGCTCTAAAACCCCCATCTCTTTCGCTGATGGAGACCTTGTCCATGTAGGAGTATATAGTGCTCTGCTTCCCATAAAAGGGTGAAATATCAATCTAGGCTTGAGATTCTCTTAATAGTCTTGTTGTGCAGAAGTAGATCCCGGCCATTGAAAAGACTTCTCAATGGCTGGACTTTCCCTTGATCTAAAGTCAGCTGTTTCAAGTTTGGTTTTATCTCTTTTTGTTCTTTTAATTCAGGCATATTCAGAGTGACCCCTGGGTCATATTTTATTTGAGTGATATAAGGGACTTGAGCTACTGTCCACTGTAGCATAATCATCTTATTTTATAAAGGAGAACAATGAAAATAACTGAACTGGTAACTGATCATCATCCTAATTATAAGTAAGACCCAGACAATTTTGGTGTTTGTTGGGGAAATCTTAATATTTAAGATTTATTAATCTTTATTGTTTCTTCTTCAGAAATGGATATGAGAATAGAATTAAAATGTCTTTTACTAGTTTGATGATCATATGGTAAATCACCTGATATGTTTCTTTGTCCATACCTTATGAAGGTTTGGAAATCCAAAGTTTAACATTGAAGTTACCACAGAAAGTTGAGCTTCTGCAGAAAATGTAGGTTTAATGTTCCTTTCAAACACCTTAGTGATAGGAGAATCTTTGGATTCACTAATACAGAATCCATTTGGAGTGAAAATGTGATTATAACATGGTCATTAATATGAAGTTTTGTATTACTCTTCTCCTGGTAGTTTAAAATATGTCCAACATTTACCTATTTAGAGAACTTTTTTATTTTAAAGTTACATTTTGAATTAGGGTTTTTTTGTTTGTTTGTTTTGTTTTGTGGTACTGGGGATTGAACTCAGGGGCATTCTACATTTGAGCTACACCCCCAGCCTGATTATATTTCTTATTTGGAAACAGGGTCTCCCTAGGTTGATGAGTCTCACTACTTGCTGAGGCTGTACTAAAACCTGTGATCCTCCTGTTTCAGCCTCTCAAGTATTGGGCTTACATGCATGCACCACCACGCCCAGCTTAGGGTGTTTTTGTTTTGTTTTTATTTTAATTTTTTAAATTTTCCAGGAAACTGAACTTCTGGGCTTCTCTTATTCATATAGCCATAGGCCCCTGGAAATTTGAAAAACTGTAGACAGAGTCTATGAGATTAGGCCTAAAATGTGCAGTTAGTTATTAAAATGTGGTTGAGAAGCCATTCATGGCATTTTACATAAACTTAGCATTTATAAAAATAAATTAATGAAAGAATAATAAAAGAACTTCATGTTTTTCTTAGTAACCCTGTCTTGTGAATGATGCATTTCAGCTTCAAATGTATAGAAAATTAAATATTTTAAAATATAAATTTAATGCCTTAATTTTTCTTTCATCACTTGCCATTTTTAGCTGTGATCCTCCACTGTATGACATGGATGTAATTATTGTTTCTCTCTCAATTTTAATTAAGCTAATTTTATTCATTTGCTTTGTTGCATTGGGAACACAAAAAGAATTCCCTGCCTTACACTTCTGAGATCTTTTAAATTTCTGATTTCTTCTTATCTTTTATTCCCCATAGTAAAATTGCACAAACTAAAGAGCAGCTACAACACCTACTCTCCATAAATGAATACACAGTTTACCGCCCCATTGCTATGGTCCTTCCCATTTTTGGGTTTTAAAGAATTGAGAATGCCATGTAGCAAGATATTTCTTGAATCTGCTGTTCTGGAACTCTTACCAGGGGACAGCTGCAGAAGTGACTTGGGAAAGCAGGAGGCATCAGACCCAGCAAAGAGGCTGGGCTGGTCCAGGACTGCATCCCAGTTGAAAGGTGAAGATGGCATACTTTGATGTGCATGGCTTTTCCTCTCTCTGTTAGCCAGAGGGCGAGCTGTCTTTGTTTTGGTTGATTGTTTTATACCTTAAGTGTTCTTTTCAGTGAAAAGCCTTTATAAATAGTTCATAAAGAGTTATATCTTTAGAATCACACAGTTTGCTTGTGAAAAGTAATCATATTCCTTCAGTTGGAAATTATCAGTTAAATTAGAAAGTAAAGGGGTGATTAAAAGAGTAGTTCTAAAATGGGTGAAGGAACCATTTGACTGTTATACTCATCATCCCACAAGAAAGGCTGAAAACTTCCATTATTACTGTGCAATTATCTAGTTTTTCTCTTCTGGTCTTGGACTAGACTCTTATCTCAATATACAAAATATAATGTGCACCTGATATAACCATAGGAAACAATATGAAATGCCTACCTCGCCCTAGTTTTTCTTAATGTGATTTTAAATTTATTTTTCTATTTGATCCCCTATATAGCAGCTATCTCTTTTTCTTCTTTGCTTTTAGGAGATTGGAACTGTACTATGTTCTCTTAGCATTGTAGATGGCCGTGAGGCTAAATGGCCCCTTTTCTGGGCTTTGTTTATCAGAAAATACTTTTTTGTTGGTTCTTAAAATAGGCCCTATCCAAATAAGGTTTAAGTTGAGTTACTGTATTTTATTTTTTTTTCTTTCCACTTATTAAAGGACTTGCTTTCCTGATAAATTAGTAAGTGCTGAAATCTATTTTACTCCCCCTAAATCACAACTTTCTAATGTATTCTAACTTTATTTTATACTTTTTCTCATGACACGTATTTGTGAACAAAGACTATCCTAGCTTTTTTTGTTTGTTTGTTTGTTTGTTTATTTTTGCGATAATGGGGATTGAACCCAGGGGCATTCTACCATTCTACCTCCAAGCTACACCCCCAGCCATATTTTTTATTCTTTATTTGGAAACAGGGTCTCATTAAGTTGTGAAGAGCCTCACTAAGTAGCTGTGGCTGGCAGCAAATCTACGATCCTCCTTTCTCAGCCTCCCAAGTACTGGAATTACAAGCGTGTGCCACCCTGCCCGGCTCTCTTGGCTGTTTTATATGAGGTAGTTAAATGACATTAATTTCTGTCCATCTGCATTATAATCCAATTTTAGTTGTTTATGGAACATTCTTGGAACATAAGAATAGCCCAGATGTAGTTTGGACTTAGCTAATGAAGCTAATAGGTAGGTTAATATTTAAGCACTAAAGATATATTTCAGGCAGTGACCAACAAATATTGAATATAACTCCGTTGATAGTTGAGAAAAATCCAAGGTAAAACGAAGCAAAAGGCTGCTTTTTATTTATTTCCAGATGAGTTTCATCTTGTAGGTGGCATATCACAAAGTCAAGATACAGCTCTTTGAGATTATTAATTAAAATGGCTCTAAGTCATATATGGAATCCCTTCTCTTTTTCCAGCTGTAAGATAAACCTAATCAGAAAAAAAAATAAGCTTCAAGTAGAAAAAATATTGAATGCCTGAATCTGGGTCTTATTTCATGTAAATCTCCACTTGTCAACTAAGTGAATTCTGCCAAGGCTTCTAGGTTTATTGACACTGTGTTGAAGTCACCAGTGGCCTCCTGGAAGGCAGGCCCCAGTGGTCTTCCTGTCTGACTGCATCTCTCAGATGAGCTGGATGCTGCCAGCCTTCCTCTTGAGTGTCTCTCCTGGCGTGGCTGCCAGGGCACTGCATCTCTGCCACTTGTTCTAGTCTGTCCTTGATTTTCCTTCTCTCTGCACTTTTCTTTGAGGATTTTATGCTTTGGGCTTTTGATCTGAATCAAATAACCCCGGAGCTTTCACATCTAGATTGAACCTGGTTCCAAGCTCCAGTATCAGTGGCCTTCAACCTCCATCAGTAATTGCTTATGAACTTATTTCTCCTCATTTGCTTGGCATTCAGGACCCTTTGATCTGTTCGCAGTTTGATCTGCCCCTAGTCTACCCATTCCATCTGTAGGATGCTGTGTATCGTTTCCTCAATATAGTGCTTACTGGTCCCAGAACATTCTTACACCGACCTTTGACCTTTGTTCATGTTTTTCCTTGTTTAGGAAACGCCCCTTTCTCCAGCTTTACGCATAGAAAATATACCTGTTCCTCAGGCTGTTGACTGCTGGACTTCTTCCTGAAGTCTTCTACTCTACTCATTTGGATTTAAACATACCTGCCTTGTGTTCCAATTTATTGGTGGCTTTAATATAGGCTGTACCAGAATCCACCTGACATTGCTACCCTGCAGAGAATGAGATCATGCCCCGACACCTTTGTTCTCTTTAGAAATACCATGGATCTAGTAGTTCCTTAAAAGTGCTACATTAAATAGGCACATGGGGAAAGAATGCTTTGGCCAGGAGAGTATAGGGTTTTCTGGTGTTGAGAAAATTGTGAAATTGGGTTGTCAGGTTTCAGAGAGGAAAAGGATTATAGGGTGTTGCATAATTAATAGAGTCTGCTTCGAGTTTGCCCTGATGTTAAAGTGTAATACCACTGCTTACAATTTAGCATATTTTATTTTGCAGTTTGCTTTCAGATCCTGACTTGGATTGATTAATGTCATTTAGCCAATTGGGACAGTGTCAGTGAAACTGACATAAGGAGGCTCCAATACCTTTGAAAACTACAGAAAGAGGAGAACACAGACTACCTTGTGCTTTACTGCTACCGCATCTGAGGTGCCACAAAAAGACATTCTAAGATGCAAGATGATAAGTGATGTGCCCTGAACATATTAAGGATGGGTTGGGAGGATAGCTCATTGGTATGCACAAAGTCCTGAGTTCATTCCCCAGCAACACACACACACATACACACACATACACACACACACAATTAATTAATTAAGGATAATGATGTTTGGCTCCAATGCCATGAGTCAGAAATGTGCAGTTTTAATTTTCCTGTGTTGAATATATTTCAGCCCAAATGTTGTGTCATGTTGCCTGAGGACAGTGGCTTATGTACTGGCTTCAGGATAAAAGTTTCCTGTAAGTGGGTCCAGCGCTTGGGTGCTAAGGGAAAAAGGATGATTCAGACCCTCAGATGATCCAACAAGGATATTGATGAATAAGGTTTGTCAGGAGCTGAGCAGAAGCACAGATAATTCTGCTTTGGGATGCCCAGATAAAGGATATTGGACTTTGCTTTTTTTTTTTTTTTTTTTTTAATATTCATGTCTTCTTGAGAGATGGCCAATAAAGTGGTAACCAAATAAAACTGCTGTGTTATTTTTCAAATTGGAACAAGTATTCCTGGGACTTTTGAGTGTTTTATTTTTACTAATCACTTTTAATTTCATCTCAAAAGCCAGGGAATTATTATTATTATTTTTTAAAGACCATATCCTTGACCCTTTTCTATATAGTTTTTTTTTTTTTTAAACTAAGAAAATTTCTCTTAGCTGAGATTTGGAAAGATTCTTGGATTTAACATATGATCCTATTAAACATGTAAATATTATTTCAAACAGCTCTTGAAAATGATTAAGTCTTACCATTATTGTACATTCCTAAATCAGTGTGGACTTGGAACCAGGAAGGAAAAATCAAGGAGAGGATCTATTTAGTAAATTTCTTTGCTTCTAAGACAGTTCATTACTCATAGGATTTGCATCTATTTGTTCCTTAAAAACAAAACATTCCAAAGCTTCCTAGAAACCTTGGCTAAAACATTCAAACATACTTTTCTGATGTCGCCTTATATCCATCAGCAACTTTTCAAATCCTTTGAAGGGAGATAGTTGGATTTCTAGAGGTAATGTCTAGAAATGTGACAGTAGAAAGAATATCACTGAAGAGTACCTTCTGGTTAATAAGTAGGGATTTTTAAATCCTCTGTACTTTTCCACAACTGAAGGGGTGTGCATACTTTGGCTTGAAAGTAAGTAGGCGAAATTTAGCCCTGCTGTTCTGGTAGCCTTGGTGGCTTAAACATCTCTTTATTGCCATTTCATAATCCCTGACATGACTGTGGAGCTCACATGTCTGCTAAATGCAGAAATAGAGGAAGGAAATGTATGTTTTGGCTCCATTAAAGTGTTCCTTATCAGACTGTATGTAGGAGTGGATGCAGTTGAAGATGCCTCTATGTGCCAGCTGGACAGCATATGTGCTGGGCTAGTTTCCTGTCTGCTAAAGCTGTGTGGTGCCCTTTAATGATGGGAAGGAGGACATTATTAAATGTGTGGGGCTTAGTTTTCACTTGCGAAAATCAGGGAGCAGAGGGCATGCAAACTTTGCCCAAAGGCTGGACACAGTTTGCATAAAAATGAGCTCCCTGTAGTAGCAATGGATTTGGTAGACACATAGCTAGTAGCAGATCACTAAATAAAACCAAGAGTGGCCACAGGCCCTAGGTGAGATAGGCTTAGAGGGGACAGAAAGGCTGCTGATGAGATTAGTCTTCCATCAGGGGCCACCTTGTGGATTATGGTTCACATTTGTTGGGTACTTTGAGATGTGTATTGTCCGCTCTGCTGAGTGTTTTGTCTCTACTTTGCCATAGAAAGCTGCTGTTATCTTCATTTTATAGCTAGTAGGGAATGTTTTTTAGGGAAGTTTTAACTCATCGTCCAGGCTACAACAGGTAGCAGGCAGCAAATTCAGCATTTGAACTCAAGGCTCTCTAAGCAGTCTGGGCCAAGGCTCCTTAAGCAGTTCTACTTTGATTCTCTAGTAGGAGAGAGTGTTTTCAGTGGCTCTATCTTCTAGCCTAGGGTTTTTTAAAGACTAGGTGACTTTGTCATATTAACACAGTTCCAGTCTGCTTTCTTCTTAGGCCCTAATTCATTGCCAGGGAGATAAAACTATCACCTTTACATATAAGAGATTTTAAAAAATGTTCTTAGTAATAATTCTGGAAACATCCAGCTTACATTTTTCCCTCCTGTGGAAATAGCTGTGATCTTCTGTTTAAAAGGAAAAAAAAAAAAAAAGCTATATTAACGTAAGTAACTGCTTCTCCTTGGCTCCATTACAGTAAAAGGGCTGTGATCAGCAAACTCTTGTAAGGGGAAGTTGTTGAATGACATGGGGATGTGGTACTGTCCTGTTAATCTTCATGGCTTTGTGTTTCTTAATGCATTTGCAGTCCTGGGTAACCTACTGCTCCAAATAGGGTCTTGACAGCCATGAATTCTGATGGGACTTGTGGTTGTTACAAAGACATAAAAAAGAAAGCTTGGTTTTAAGTTGGACTGAAAAAAATATTTTAATCAGCGATTAACTTTAAAAAACAAAACCAAACAAAAAAAAATCGCCTTCTGTTAGGCTTTTTAAAAGTATTTTATGAAGTTTTCCAGACCCAGCATGCTTTAGGTGGGTCGCAGAATAGAATCAGAACTAAACACCAAGAGTGTTTCACCCCCCCGGCCCCCCCCCCCCGCTCCCCTGCCGCCTATTTTTAAGCAGAAATAAAAAAAAAGACAACCGCAGATCAGTGACAGCAGTGGGGCTGCATTTTCTTTGCCCTGACTCTGGAGGAGCGACGGCCGGCGTGGCGGGCGCGGGGCGCCGGGGGCTCGTCCTGGCTGCAGCCCTGGGCCGCGGCGGCCACCACGCGTGCTCGGCCGGGCCGTGGGCGTGTTGTCGCAGGAAGTCCTGCGGAAGCAGTTGCGCGCCGCTCGCCGGTTGCCGCGCTCCGGGGCCGCTCGCGCGCGCCGGCCGCAGCCATGCGCGCCCCCGCCCGCCGGCCCGCGCGCCCCCGCCGCCCGCCCGCGCGCCCCCGCGCCCCGCGCCCCCAGCCGGCTTCCTCCCGCCGGGGGCTCGCTTTCCTCCCTTCTCCTCCTGGCTTCCTCTTTCGCTGGGGCCCCTCCTCGACCCGACGCGCTGATTTCCTCCTGCCAATCCCAGGATGGGGTGGTTGATCGACAGTGACTCGTCTCCAAATCGCATTATTCACCTCTGATCGCGGTGCAAGCGGGGAGACCGTGGCCGGCGAGGTGACTGGAGGACTAGGTTTCCCTTCATTAAAAAAGGATTATTATTCGCCTTCAAGCCAGTCACCTGCTCTCCCGAGTTCTCAAGACGCTGCTTAAAAGTATTTCTGATTATTTTGAAGTTTATTTACTTAACACTAGCACTCTTGGGGTAGATGGAAGCGTCGTGCCTCAGGCGTTCTCGGAAAGCCATCAGTCAAGGCGTGCGCTCAGTCACCGTTCGCCTTGTAATTCAGTAGTTTCCTAAGCACAGGATGCCCTTTTGGAGTGACCGAGGCTTCTACTCTACTTTTGCGGTTCTGGGAACTGAGGTCTTTATAGTTTTCTTTAGTTATGAATTTTAAGACAGTTGCTGTACACGGCTCCCCTATGGAGATTGGTTTCTCTCTACATTATCAAGCTTATTTTAACATTAGCTGTTGTTAAGGGCATGCTTTCTACCCTGTATATTAAGTTCCTTTGCTGGAAGCCCATGGTACCAAGCACATATCATGAAGCTGCAGTATTTTTAGTAGGACTGCTCTGACGTCGTTACTACACCAGGTATCTAGCGATGATTGAGTCCTACCATTTGTAGCTAAGTGCTTCATTTTGGCCTTGAAGACCTTTGTATGCCCAACATTAGCTAAAGAAAATCATTGCTGTGTAGCTGGATGTGAGGTGGCCATTTTAACTTTTAGTGGGCCCGGTTTAGGTATTTATGTCTTCATGAACTTCAAAAATAAAGAAATTTAGATTCTTATTTTTAACTTGTAACAGGTTAACTTCTAGTATTGCTTTCAGTAGGGTGAGTTTTTAGGTTGATATGAATTGATTTCATACAACCAGTGTAAAACTAGAGATGTTTTATTAAAACAGTTGCCTCTTGAGAATATGAAATGATTTAGTATGGCAAATCTTATTGAATAAATGTGTTTAAGAAAAATCATGACCTTATGATAAGAACATCAGGATTAGTTATTAATACTATTCCATCTTCAAACTTCTTTACTGAACAATCGCCCTGTTAAGACAATGATACTAAAGTCAGCACCAGAGACATTGGTTCTAATATACAAACAAGTAAGGACTTTAGCTCACCATATGTTTTTCTCACTATTAGAGGAGCCATTCGGACAGTATGGGATATACTTGATACCTCAGGGGTCATAAAGACGCATCACAGTATTTTTTATCCTCTTTTGTTTTGCCTTTTTTTTTTTTTTTTTAATAATTTGAGCACTTTGGCCTCTTTCCAAGCTTAGTTGCTCTCCACATATGCACAGTGCAAATTAAACTAAAGAAGATCCAGCCATCCTGGTGCCTTTTGGGACATGAGATTATATAGAATAGGCTGATGTCCAGTTCTGTTTAGCAGTCGAATAGGTCATAGTTGTGTTTTCCTTTCTGTGGTGTGGCTCTGTTGGAATAAAATCCAATTAAAATAGGTCTCTATTTCTCTAGTTTGCAGTCTCCCCAACTGTGGGCTTGACTGATAATCCCATGGCACAGGTTTGGGGGGAACAATTGATTTAGATGGCATTTGTAAAACAGGTTTGGTGAATGCCAAAGGTCTGTGTGAATATTTATTATGATAATAATTATAATCATTGTTCTGCTTCTAATCTTTTAAATTTCTGTGTATCATTAACTATGGGAATGCTCATTAGACTCTTCAAAATGGTGTTTCTAGGACCTTATTATTAATATTATTATTATTATTATTATTATTATTATTATTATTATTTTGAGGTACTGGGAATTGAACCCAGGGACATTTTACCTCCGAGCTACACCCCTAGGCCTATTTTTTTTTCTTTATTTTATTTTATTTTTTTGCGGTACTGGGGATGGAATTTGGGGGCATTCGACCTCCAAGGTACACCTTCAGCCCTATTTTTTATTCTTTATTTTGAAACAGGGTCTCATTAAATTGCGGAGGGCTTCACTAAGCAGCTGAGGCTGGCCATGAACCTGGATCCTTCTGTCTCAGCCTCTCAAATGCTGGGATTACAAGCATGTGCCACCACGCCTGGCTTTTTTTCTTTATTTTGAAACAAGGTCTCACTAAATTGCAGAGGGCCTCACTAAGTAGCTGAGGCTGGCCGAGAACCCAGATCCTCCTGTCTCAGCCTCCCAGGTACTGGGATTACAAGCTTGTGCCACCATACCTGGCTCCAGGACTTTATTTTAACTTTTAATTAAAAAAAATATATTTAGAATAGATACAGAGCAGAACAAATGTAGCTGTCATCAGCTATTGTAGGAAAGAATGGTATCATATTATTCCCAAGGACTAGCTCAGCATCATTCTCTTGGTAGAATATATGCTTTAATTTGTTCTCTATGTTTGCATTTCTGTGTTATAAGCTTTGTTCAAGAGTGCTGAGTGTAGGCCACTACACTCGAGAATTTTAAAAATTCTTGAAAGAAGTATTTTGGAGTTATTTTTCATAGTGTCCATCTGTACTTTCTTCTTTCTGTCATTAATGATCTATGCCATCATTTATATATTTTATATTTGTATTAGTCCTTAATTTTAATACATGACTTAAAAATCATATGACTTTTTGATAGTTAGCGATTTCTTCTCATAGCTTACTTTTTGTGGTGATTTCATGAAATTTCTTCCTCTTCTTCACAATGAGTCTTGCAAAATTCCCCTTCAGAATTAATCACTGTCTTATTTGTTGGTAGGTTGTGGTAACTCAGAATATGTCAAACTTTTTTCTGAGGGCCAGTATCGCAGAGATAATGTCTTGTGGTTCTCTGTGAATATCTTAGAACTTTTTTTCATATGTGGGATGTATACCACATGATCATAAGCACATTGTTAATACAAATGACTTGTTATTACTGAGGCTCCCCAGTTTTTCTGCAGGAGAATAATAAATAGAAATTATGTGACTCCATAGTGGTTCTTAATTACCATTTCTAACCATATATCCTAAATTTTCAAGCTAAGCACCCTAAATTTTCAAGTGTGTGTGTGTGTGTGTGTGTGTGTGTGTGTGTGTGTCTTTGAGATGTAAGCTTGCGTTTAATATCAAAAATAAAAATATTAACAAAAATAAAACTAGTTTTAGATTAGATGCTTTAAACTTTTTTTTTTTTAATAGTGACATGAGAGATCTTATTTATATTTTCTAGGGGAAAATATAGTAAGACATAGAAATTGGTTTTTTTTGGGGGGGGGTACTGGGAATTGAACCCAGGGATACTCTACTTTTGACTTAAATCCCCAGCCCTTTTTATTATTTTCATTTTGAAATGGTCTTGCTAGGCTGCTGAGAACCTTGCTGGGTTGCTGAGACTATCCTTGAACCTGTGATCCTCCAGGTACTGGGACTATAAGGATGTGCCACCATCCCTGGCCTGGAATTGTTTATTATTTGATAGAAAAGATATCCCAACTTGAGCGCCCTAATGCTATCTTTGGGTTGGCAGGTGCTGCTATCAAATTGTATGTGGATTATAAAAGTTATAAATTCCATAATCAGGGGAATGAAGAATGTATTGATGACTAGAATTTCTCGTTTTTTTTTGACAAGTTTCAAAGCATGGAGGAAGTTCTGGAAATTATTCAGTACTTTCCAAAATGAGACTTTCAGAGGGTCTGAATGATACCGATTCTCTGGAAATTTCCTTGTTATTTTAGACACTTTATGTGTGTATCTCTATATCATTTATGTACTTTCGTAAATGAGTCAGTAGGTTTATATCTTTATTTTTATTTATGATTATTTTGTGTGTGCATAGCGTTTGTTAATAAGTATATATATATTTGAAACAAAACAGACTCATATTCTTTAGACTCTGGAAATTAGGGAAACTCAAAGTTAGAGCTTTTTATTTCCAAAGGTCAGTTGTTTTTCGATATAGAGCATCAGTAACTGGAAGCCATTTCTATATGCTGGTAATTTGATAACCCATTTTGAAATGCATTTGTCGAGCTCATTGTAATTCCATGTGCCGCTAATGAAAGGCATGTGACCATATAGATTGAAAGAACGATCTGTGGTTGGTTTCTTCAGGGACCCTCAGCCCCTTTTGGGTAATCTTTAACCTGGCACCCACCAGTGCATTTGCTAAAAATGGAGTTTTCCAAAATTTAAATGATGTCACATTTGAAAGCGATGCCAAGAAACAATGTGGCAGTTTCTAAATTTTGTGCAGCTAAAATCCCTGGTTACAAGAAGGAGTACATGTCACAGATGAGTAGTTAGTAATGACTTCAGTTTAGCAGGAAAAGAGCAATTCCCATATGCCGATTCTAGTCTCATAACAAAGAATGTTATAGAAAGATTGCACAGTATTTAACAAGCTGTGAGTTAATGTGACAGTGTCAGTGTATCTAGTTCCAGAAGGATAATCACTTTACCATATTTCTTCAAAAATATTTTAAGTTATATTACAAAACAGAAAACTTGCTACAAATGAATCCAGACTGTTCTCCACTGCACCTCCCACCCCTGAGTTAGGCAGTAATAATTGAGTCGAAACAGTTAAATTTCTCCAGAATGAGTGCTCCTAAGTACACAAATAAATAGGTTTCACTGTTGGACTCAGAACCTCAAAGGCTAACCCCTATATATGAGAGTGGGTATACGCGACAGTGTTACCTCCCAAACCTGTCCCGAAACCTCATTTACAACAATTTACCTCGCACTGAGATCCACTCCCCATTTGAACATAGATTTAAGTCTTTTAACGTTAATGAGCATGTTAGCAATCAAGAAAACAAAGTGCAGTTGTACTACTTGCAGTGCTTTAGAAGCATAGAGGAGGCAGATACTAGTGTGCAGGTTTGTTCGATAGCAACAATTCATTCCCAAGGCCTTCCCTGGAGACCTGTCTCTCATGTGTATGTTCATAGTTGCCTTCTTTGCCTTGCTCCTGTGAACGCTAACAAAATTGGAGGATACATTTTGTACTGTAGACCTGTCTCTTGAAAGCTTAGAACCCCAAGCCTAGCACGCTTGTAATCCCAGCATTTGGGAGGCTGAGACTGGAGGATCCGTTCAGCCTCCGCTACCTAGTGAGGCACTCCGCAACTTAGTGAGTCCCTGTTTCAAAATAAAGAATAAAAAATAGGGCTGGGGCAAGGCGTGGTGGCACATGCTTATAATCCCAGCATTTGGGAGGCTCATTTGGAGGATCCGGGTTCGTGGCCAGCCTCAGCTGCTTAGTGAGGCCCTCCGCAACTTAGTGAGACCCTGTTTCAAAATAAAGAATAAAAAAATAGGGCTGGGGCTGTAGCTCGGAGGTAGAATGCCCCCAGGTTCCATCCCCAGTACTGAAAAAAAAAAAAAAAAAATAGGGCTGAAGGTGTAGCTTGAAGGTAGAATGCCCCTGAGTTCAATCCCCAGTACCACAAAAAACAAACAAACAAAAAAACCAAGCCTGTCATTTGCTGCTGCAAAGGTTCTGAAAGTCCGGCAGGAGAAGAGATTGTGGAGCCACAGAGGATCTTCATTCCTTCCTTAAGTGATTTAGAAAAAAAAAAAAAAAAGTGCATGTTTTCCATCATGAAAAAAAGAGAACCATTTTCAAATTCAGAGCATTTTTTTATTATTTCAGTAATGAACTGATGTCTCAGTTAACATGGATATTAAGAGAGACCTGATTCAGGTAGAGGGAGCTATATAAAATTAACACTCCAACATAAAGAAATTCTACAAAATGCCTTTGATAAAGGATATTTTTTCTTTGAAAGTAATTGATCATTGAATTATTTTCCAATATTTCCATTGCGAAGGCATACTCTGGAAACGGACGATGGAATTAAGGGGTTCTGATACTGTAAAAATATGTGTCTCTGCTATTGTCAGATGTGGCATGTTTATCACATTACACATTACTGCTACTGAGTATCTGCTGCTTTAAGAAGGTAAGGAATCCCAGTTGTCAGAAGGGACAGTGCTCTTACAATGAATGCTTACTTCATGAGCAACATAGGCCACAGACATTGTGCTGCCACTCTGATTTATACCATACTGTTGTACGAGCTCTTAAGGAGAATGACTGATTTAACACACAGACATCATGAAAGTGAAAAACAAGAAATCTAGTAAAATTCACTTTTCTCTGTCTACCCCCAAACGTTTGGTCTCCTCCTCTTTTTTTTTTTTTTTTTTTTTTAAACCATATAACAACTGAATTTACCTGGGCAGGAAGTACCTCTTCCTCCCAGTGGGTATTGGCATCCTGAGTTCACTCTTTTTTCAACATGTTGAAAGAGAGTGGCCCACACCATCTCCACCCAGTAGGAGCTTGTACTCTAGGGGGAGTAGAGTGGAGAGTATATAAAAAAATTATAGCACCACGCCTTTTACAGTCTATTCCAGCATATATTGCTGTATTTAACTTGTACTCTCTTCTTTCTTTATTCCCTTAAAATAATTTTGTAAAATAGGTACCTTATGCTTATTGTAGGGATTAATACAGTACAGATAAAGAAGATAAATTCCTGGCCAAAACCACTGTTGGTTCATATGTTTGTGTCTTCTTTGGGATGTGTGTGCTTGTTGAGTGTACATGTAAATGTGCCTGAAAGTGTGTGTATTCTCCTCTTTATCCTATCCAGCCTCGGAAAGGAGGCAGTTTTATCAGCATTTGCTTTTGTAGGTATGAGGAGATCTCTATTCATGTTTTTCTTTCAAGGCCTATTACCTCAAGCTTGAAAACACAGTCAGTGTTTTTGGCCTGAAAAATGGTGTTGACTTGTGCCCCAGGGTACCTTCACGACCATAACACACATTCACAAGTCACCAGTTCTGCTCTTTGCTCTCCTACCTTTGGGCTTTCTACTACAGACTTTTAGAAGAATAATTTTGGCATGGACACAGAGAGGACTCAACTCTGCCTAAAACTGACCAGGTAGTGATCACTTCAGAAACAGATTTCATCTAGATGGTGAACAACAGGAAGCTTCAGTGGATACAGAGAATATGGACATCAAATGGAATTTTAGATGAACCTCCAGAACCTAAGTCTGAGCTCTGCTAAGTCTCCATTAGTATAGCTCTGAGTGGAAATAAAGAGGTGTTTTGTCTGGAGATCTCTGGCCATTATGAAAGTACTGATTTACATGGGCCACAGTTTACCGGTGGGATCATCACTGAGGTTTCCACCATGTTTGGAGTAAGCTTCCACTGGGACTAGAAAGGTCTGTGTTCATTTTGGAAGGCCTGTCTTATGCTTTTAAGTTATTTTGGAAAGTTTCACAAAATACCAAAAGTTTAAGAACTTAATAGAATGGATTCAGGATAGACCAGGCTAGGATAAAACATTAAGCGTGGTCAGGCAGTCGGCCGAAACGAAACAAAGGCAAGTGTCATGTAGCTGTTAGGTGATAAATTCTATTGCTGACTTTTCAATAAGGTTCACTGAGCTGATAACCTCAATTTCAGTACTTTAAGTTTCACCCAACAAATATTAAGTAGTACCTTCTCCTTTTTAGGTCTCATATACGGTAGTAGAATAATGATGTGAATGATAGTAGAGGAACACTATTAGGCAGCGATACACATAATGAAGCTGAGAAAAGAAAGTATTGTTACTTATGTTTCCTGTTTAACTACATAAAGATTGTAATAACACAGAAATGCCCAAATAATCCAGTATCTAATATGTCAGTAATGATAGCTTTTCATCTGAGCCTGTAAGGTATCTCTGAGAACTGTTTTTAATTCTTTTTTTCTTTCATGATTAGAGTTGAATTTTTTTTTTTTTTGAGATGCATCATATCCCTTCATTTTCACCCTTCTCTTCTTCAGTGTGTGCATCACACCATCCCTCACTTACCTTTCCTGCTCTCTCTTACTTGGAACCTTGGAGTGGGATCCTCTTTTCTATGAGTGGCGGGGCCTCATCAACTGGGATTCGAGGTTCTATTTTACCTACCTTTGCAACCACATTGTCCATGTGACCCATTTGTTTTAAGCCCAGGTTCTTCACTGTTCCATGACGCATGTTGCTATGGGATAGTGACCTTTGGTTTCTTTTATTTCTATTGGCTGGAATGCCCTTTTCTCTCGCCTGTACCCACACAGTTCTCACTTCTCACTTCTCCCCTGAGGACCTTCCCCACTCTTGTCTCTCCTGAGTGCTTCATTGCTGTTCACCACATTGCATTGCTTATGAAAAGAATAGAAAAAATAACACTCATAAAAAGAATAGCATACATTTAGTACTGACTGTTTGCCTTCCAGGGGATTATTTGTGCTGTTCATTTTAGCGCTGAATCATCTCTCATCTTGCATCACCATGGGGGTTGATTGTGAACCCTGTTTCTTTGACATAGGTAGCTAGCTTCTTTTTAGAAAGCCATCTTTTTTTTCCCCTTAGAGTTTAAATTTACATGCTCAATAAGTAGTGTATGAGTGAGTGAAATTATTGGAAATTTTAGAAGTATAAAGTGCCCTTGTCCATAAGTAGAATATGTATGTGTCATTCTATGTTGCTTAGGTACTTTATTTTCTAATCTGATGAATAAGAGTGTTATTTAAACCACTAACACTTCTTCATTTGTGACCTAGTAAGCAGGAACCTTATTGGGAATTTATGTGTCATCTTTTGTTTCATGGCCAGAATGTTAAGCTTTTAGGAAGAGATTAAAATAAATTATACTTGCAGTATATATTGCAACATAAGTGTATAGAATTTAACGACAATTCCTGGGTTATATTTAATTCATCTGATAAGAAACTGCAGGACTATTGGCTCTCTCTGATCAGATAGTTAAACTGCAATGCTGGGCATGGTGGCACACGCTTGTAATCCCAGTTCATGGGAGGCTGAGACAGGAGAATTGCAGGTTTTAGGCCAGCCTCAGCAATGAGTGAGACTCTTATTAACCTAGTGAGACCCTGTTTCAAAATAAAAATAAAATTGGGCTGGTAGTGTAGCTCAGAGGTAGAATGCCCCTGGGTTGATTTGCCAGTACCACAAAATAAAGAAAAAAACAAATAAATAAATTGCATCAAAATCAGACAAAGTTTTTTTTTTTTTAATTTTTTTTTTTTTTTTGCGGGATTAGGGATTGAACTCAGGGGCATTCTACCTCCGAGCTACACTCCCAGCCCTATTTTTTATTCTTTATTTTGAAACCGAGTCTCACCAAGTTGCAGAGTGCCTCACTAGGTAGCTGAGGCTGGCCGTGAACCCGGATCCTCTGGTCTCAGCCTCCCGAATGCTGGGATTACAAGCGTGTGCCACCACGCCCGGTTCAGACAAAGTATTTTAATTTTTTTCATTTAAATAACTTTTCTTCATGATAATTATGTAGAAATTCTGATTGCAACCTAGTTGTAAACACTTTGTATGAAGAGTACATCTAAAGTTTGGTGCACATGCATAATAGATGAATTATCTTTTATTAAATTTTCAGGAAAACAGGATTTCTTACAGAACTTATGTTTTAATCCTTCACTTCCTGGAATTTTAGCCAAAAACAGGCTAAATAACTAATACCACTGAACCTTTCTAGTTTGCTTAAGAAACCATGTTCTCTATGGATCTGAAATTTTCCACCTGTTGTGTCTTCTACCTGAATCCCTCTGTTCTTTCTTTGTACCTGGCCAGTATCTACTGTCTTTCTGCCTGCAGTCATTTTTCTCCCAGAACCCCTTCTTGTTATTCAGAATCTGTTCATCTCTGTTTCATTTTTCTTACTAGTTGATGAGTTCACTAAGGGCAAGTTTCATGTGTACCTTGTTTATAGTTGGATCCTCACACCTGGCTCAACGTTTAACACACAGTTCACCTACAGAAAAGTGTGTTGAATAAATAAACATGATGTTAGTTTTGATTATGAGCACAAGATATCATAGTCTTTGGTCAGTTTTGTAATATTTGCCCCAAACATAGGAATAAACACTTAAGTGAGTATGATGCCAACAGATAAACTTGTCCTTGATTCTAGAAAAGTATCATATTCTCAGAATGTCTGGGTAGTCATTTTTTTAACAAAAGTGAGGAATGCAAAAATCGATAAAATGTGAGACATTTTGAAGTGCCTAATTTTATTCTAAGTATATTATTGAATCAAAGACTAAAGCAGTCCTCTCAATCAGTATTCTTGGGCATCAGAAGATATCCCTGAATAGTGTATTATTTAAGTTATTATCACTAATATATATATATATATTTTTTTTTTCCCCCACCATTCAGACACTAGACTATGGGACATTGCTTTAGCTCATCTGGACCATATTTATAATACTTGTGAAGAATTCCACTTTCATTTTTCTAAACCCAGGCAGGATATTTTGGGCCTACAACCTGACTTTTTTTTTAAACCTCAGAAGATGGTAAACACTTAATGGACTATAATTTTTTTTCTTAACGACTTCTGTAATTTATCACTAATATAATTGCTTCTATTTTAACATGAAAACAGAGCAACCTTAATATTGTAACAAGATTAAAAGTGTTGAATGGTAGGTCACCTCAAGAAATAGGAACTCTTTAGTGAAGTAATTTCAATAATTGCATTTTATTTTCTGAGTAGCATCTGGTTTGTAGGCTCAATAAACAAGGCATCATTTGCAGGTATAAAGATGTTGACAATATTACCAATACTGTTGGTGGTAATACCAATACTGATGTTGACAGTAAACCAATACTGTTTATCCATGTGAACTGGGTAGCAAACTGCTTTTGAAATTGGTCAGACTGTTATTATGAAGTGTCATTTCACAAACAGTTCAAATAAAAAGTGTTTAGTGTTCAATCATGCTGCAGAGAGCTACTCATTTCCTAGGTATTGCGTTGCTATTTTCACAAATATTTTTTCCCATCCAAATGTATCCTTGTTTTCTGTAGTCAGCAGTAAAATGTGTAGAGCATCAGTGCTTGGCTTCTAGAACACATAACACATTAGTGGCTGTGGGATCAGTTAACTATTCCTTATTTGGCTTGAACCAAAGGTTCTCAAGCTACCTTAGGTGACTGTATTTTGGACTTTAATGATTCTCCTAGAGGAGCTCCATGGGACATTGTTCAGTTAACATGTCATAGAGCCTGTTCTTTTTGGTAAAATGTGACTGTATTATGTCTTGTACTTGCAAAGCAAATGCCAAATGCCACAGGAAGTACTTTTAAGGAATAATGTTATAATATTTTCAAGTTTTCCTGTTAAGATTTGTGTGTCAGTGTACAACCTTTTAATTTTGTTTGTTTGTTTTTAGTTTCTAGTACACATTAGAAACCATTTGATAACAGAAGGCAAAGTCTCAAGAAAATATTAACCAAGTGGAAAGTGTAAAACTAGTAGAATTTTACCTATTAACTTTTACTTTTCACGCAAAATGAGCAAGCCTTCATCATTATTCCTTTTGTGAGATGGACTCTTGGCGTGCCCTTTGACACAGATTTGCAGTAACTGCCTTAGGTGGAGGTAGAGTCTGACACACTTCGTTTAAACACATTTATTCAGCCTGATTAAAAAATAGAATTTAGATGTGAGAACTTTCTAAAAAAGCCGCGGTATTGTTTTATTGGCTGATTTTCAAATCCAGTTTTCTGAGCTAAACAGGTTTCTATAATTCCTTTTCAGCTCCAGTTTTCTCATTTGCAAAATGGGATTCACAGGGAACTTGCAGGCTTTTGGTGAAGACTAAATGGAGAAATTATGTGAGCCAATGAATAAAGCTGGGGCATTATAGGTGCTCAACAAAGATTAGTTCTATTCCACTTTTATTTAGTTGGTCTCTATGTTATAATGATGTAGTGCATTCTCACAATACTGTACATTTAATAATTACAGATGTGTGTCCGTGTGTTACCCTTTCCAACACCCTCACCACCACCTGTAGAATGAAAGATTGCTCTTTCCTCTCCTATTTCCTTGTCTGATTATTTTTTCCCTCTTTTAGTGTACCTGTTGCTTTCTGCTCTTGTTTTTTTTTTTTTCTCATCTCTCTTTTCAAACCTTTTACCCTAGCTGGGCATGGTGGGGCATACCTCTAATTCCAGTACTTGGGAGGCTGAGACAGGAGGATTGTAGGATTGAGAAGAGCATCAGCAATTTAGGAGACTCTGCTTCAAATTAAAAAATGAATAAGGGCCTGGGGGGTGTAGCGCAGATGTAGACTATGGGTTCAATCCCCAGTAGAAAAGAAAAAGAAACTAATGCTGGGCGTGGTGGTACACACCTGTAGTAATAGTACTTGGGAGGCTAAGACAAGAGGATTGAGGCCAGCCTCAGCAATTTAGTGAGACTCTATTTATTTACTTTTATTATATGCATGGCTGAGAATGGGGTTCAGAGGTGGAATACCCCTGGGTTCAATCCCTAACACCAAAAATAAAACAAACAAACAAAACAAAACAACCTTTTCAAGTCTTTTTAGTCCAGAGGTTGTTATTTTCTTCTCTCTTAATTTTTCCTTTCTTTCTTTTCTTACCACATCCAGACCCTCTGTGTCCTGAGCCTGGGCCCAGGGAGCCAATGACACATTCCACTCCACTGGACTGCTAGGTTTGCCCATCAGAATGGAGCTGAACAGTTTCATCTTAGTAGATTACTCCATGCTCTCTGCGGAGCAACTGCTATTTCATTGAAAAATCACGTAGACAACTAACTTTTTAGCTGGAAGTACACAAATCAGAAGCCTGTTAATTCAGTGAATTATTACAAAATGCACCTGTGCCACTATCTCTCAGGTCAAGAAATACAATATTTCCAGTACTCTAAATACCTTGTGCCCCCTCTTCTTTGTCTTCCTTCTCCAGGAAATCCATCACTCTAGTGACCACTAACACATGTTAGATGGCTTTGGCCTGCTTTTGAGCTTTACCTGTACTGCATTATAGCGTTCATAAACACTGCACTTGTGCATTCTTTTGTGCCTAGCATCTCACACATAACATCCTGTTTGTCAGGCTCATTCTTGTTGTTTGTTGTATGTAGTTTTTTATCATTTATGCTGTAGCATAATATTCACTCTTGTATGACCAGGTATTCGGCTGCACATTCATATACACAGTTGTTTGTTTTTTTAAGCTCCTCTACTGATGATGTATATTTGAGTTGTTTTGACGATTCAGATAAAGATGTATGAGCACGTGTGTGTTTGCGTGTGTGTGTGTGTGTGTGCGCGCACACATATTTTTAAATTTCTAGTTTTGGGCCCTTCTAGATTTTTAAGTTGCTTGGAGTTTTGAGTCCTTCCAGATTTTTTAAGTTGCTTGGAGTTTGATCTAGATGCTTAAAACTTTTCTGTGTTCTTTTTTTTTCCCCCCTTTTTTGCGAAGAGGTCTTGCTATGTTTCTGAGATTGGCCTCAAACTCAAAAATGTCCTCGCCCCAGCTTACCAAGTGCCAGTGCACCTGGCTTCTATCATTTTTTTTTTGTCTCAAGCTATTATTTTAAAAGATAACTTTTTATTTATTTTTATATGTTATGCTATTTGCATAGGATATTTTGAATTTTGGAATATTAGAGAAAGCATGGTGAAAACTTGATAAATAATATTTACATGTATATATAAATGCACGTTTATAGTAGTTGTTATATATTTGATAAATATGTTAAGTACCATTTGGTATTCATGATTGGAATATGAGTTAACATGCACATATGTGAATTTAGAAAAATTCATGTTAGTGATTACAGTAACATTATTATAGAATTATTACCGTATAGATAATTTTAAATGAGCTTTTCTTTCTGTAATCAATCCACATATTTTTTAAATATAAAAGTTATATGGACATTAATAGAATTAAATTAAGCCAATATGGTTGTGATTCAGTTTTGAAAAGTAAATTTAAACTGGATGTGGTGGCACATGACTATAGTTCCAGTACTTGGGAGCCTGAGACAGGAGGATTGCTGATTTGAAGCCAGCCTCAACCACTTAGCAAGGCTTTCAGCAACTTAGTGAGACCCTGTTTCCAAATTAAAAAAAAAAAAAAATAGGGCTGTAGCTCAGAGCTAGAATGCCTCTGGAGTCAATCCCCAGTAAAATACACACACACACACACACACACACACACACACACACACACGTGTAAATTTAATCACTCTTATTTCTTACTACTTGTGTGCTTATTGTTCTGTTTCTTTGTACCTTGTATCTAGGGCTGTAATATCAGACACTTTTTTCAGCTGTACAAAGACAAAAGTCACTGCTTTGAGTTCATATATGTCTTGATTTGGTTTATTATGTTGATGATACACCTTTAGCATTATTCTAGCTTTCTTCTCCAGAGCACATTTGATATCAAGAGATTCAGGCCTTCCTCGAAGAGATAGGCAATACAATTAAATTTGTAAATGTGTTATCATCCATACATCTAATAAGAACCTTTATGAGTATCTCTTCTCTCTTAGGCTTGTTAGTGTCATCTGAGTTTTTAAAATGACCTGTCCTTTGCCCCGGCATTTTCCTATGTATCCTCCAACAATTGATATCATAGTGTGCCATTCATAATGGTAGAAATGTTTTCTGGGCTCAGATATGTTGCACCTGGGAAAAGCTCAACAGTTATTGATGACATGTAGGTATTTACATATATGAATTATTATACATAGCAATATTTTATTTAATATTACTGCATATATGATGGATAAATTATTCTTTTGAATTAACATTAACAGTCAGTAATTATGATCAGTAATAGTTGTTAAGTCTGGAGGACTTTACAGTTTATTGGGGTAGCCTATAACATCAACACATAATTATGATGTGGTATGGCAAATACCTTAAAAGGCAACGTTCAGAAAGTTCCACCTCTTAGTGGAGAAAGCTGACTTTTGTTTGCTAAAATTGTAGATAGCTTTGTAGAAGCCAATCTGTTTTAGAGGCCTGTATAGTTTGGTAACTTTGGCGATGTGTTAGGTGTTTTTAGGCAAATCTAAATTTTAGAAAAATGTAGTAGACCTTGTGAATGTTGGAGAGATTGTGTATTCATGTAATAAAACTAGAGGGCCAACAAAGTACATTTGATGGCATTATTTGCAAATTGGAGATTGTATTCTTTTGTAAGTTTCTTGAAGTGGTACTATTTTCATATCTATGAATGGAATACTTCACTATTGTTTATGAAAACATGGGAGATTTATGAAAAATGGAATGGGAAAACAGGTAGTCTAATATGGCTGTATCCTTTTCTAGAACCAACTAGTCCGTGGGCTAGGTGTGTGCCTAGGCAAGGGATTCGCCTTTTCCATGTGTCAGATGCCTTACCTTTAAAATTTGGATAATAATACTACTCCAAAGATTGTTAATCAAATTAAAATAAAATAATCTCAGTATTTGGGAGGCTGATACAGGACAATTACAGGTACAAAGACAGCTTCAGCAATTTAGTGGGACTCTCAGCAACCTTGTGAGACCCTGTTTCAAAAAATAAAAAGGTCTGGGGGTGTATCTTGGAGATATAACACCCCTGGGTTCAATCCCCAATGGTTTGAACAAAAAAAAAAAATCAAATGAGAAAATGAAATAGTACACTTCAAGAATTTATATCAATATTCAAGATCAGGGGCCTAAGAATATTCTAGTTCTGACTTTTGGTTTCTTCATTCAGTTAGATTTTGAAGGAACTATTTGTAAAACATCTAAATTTAGAATTGTGTGTGTGTGTGTGTGTGTGTGTGTGTGTGTTTGTGTATATGTGTATGTGTGTGTATGTGTGTGTGTGTTTACTCTGTTATGACAGGTGTCCACAAGAAGATTGATGAAAAAAAGAGATTAATTGGGGTGCAGGTGGTGAACATCTTTTCTCAAGGTGTGCGTATGGCTCTGTGTGTTTAGTTTCTTAAGTTTATATTGAACTTGAAAGTGAAGATTGACTAGATTACCTATATAAAATATGTATGAATCAGCAAATTTCTGCCATAATTCTGCAACCTCATGCATGTGTATCAAATCACTATTTTTTTTCCCTCTCATATGTAAATGTCCAAAGTAGGAGCTGTGGGGTCCAGAAGAAGACAGCCTGTACATGTAATCATCTACTCAGGTTTGGTTTACTGTTGTCACACCTGCATATCTGGCCTTAGTTTTAAAATTAATTGAAATTTTATTTTGTTTTTTATTTACTTTAGCATCTATCTAGCCTATTTTCCCTCTCTCCCTCCCTCCCTTCATTTTTTCCTTCCTTCCTTTCTTATCTTTGGTTTTACTTCTTGGGGGAAACAAAAATGCACTAACAATAAAACAATATTCCAGTGCCGGCAAAGCTATGAGATATGCTTTGGATCTTAAGGGCAAGATAGAGAGTTCACTCTGGACACATGATTTGATTCTTCTGCATCACCAGAAGCATAAGCCACACTAATATTGAGCTATGCTACAAAGGGATGCAGTCACACTGGGTCTGTACGAGACGCGTGTTTATTGATTGTTGTCCCAGGCATTGGTGTCCTATCCTTTATTATTCCTATAGTTGAATCTGAGGACAGACACTGTGTAGAATTTAGAGAAACAGGATTTATTAATAAGCAGTGAGGAGAATGGGGACTTGATAGATTTTCTCAGATGTCTGTAAGCATTTGAGAACTGCTGATTGTAACTATAGGTCCTTAGATCCCTTAATGCAGTTTGGAGTTTTTTCTAATACCTTTCCACATTTCATGTTTCATTAAACTCCTGGCTTTATTTTGGTTCCTGACTTAATTTTATTAAAATTAAAAAATTATAAAATTAAGATTACTGTAAAATAATGAGACAAATTTAGTATAAAAGATTTTTATATTTATTGCTAGAGTGGAATAACAGTAGAAAAAAATGTTAGGGCTTCTTAATGGAGTGATACCTGTATGAACTATTTAGCCCAGAGCTATATTTAGCCCATTGGCTTATTCCCATATATGCTTATGAATGTATGATTTGGATGTCTGGGCTCTTGTACATAGATGTTTTATTTCCTGCTTTTTAAAAACTCAGTGTTCTACCTGTAATTCTCTGCCATTATACATTCTTTGGAAATGCTGGTTCCAAATCTTTTATGGTGCATAGCAGTCTTCTTTTAATGTTGATAACTATGCTGGAAAAACAAACAAACAAACAAACTAAATTCTTCAAAACAGTTCACTTCAGAGCAAAACATCTTAGTTTTCCTGCTAAATTAATGAACGAATACTATTTTCTTTTAAAATACTACACATGCTTTAGAGTCTTGATTATATTTCTTTCTCCAACATTACTGTCTTAGAGCAGCATCTCTTTCTGTGTTCAGTGGAGCATTAGCTTTGTTGGATAAGTGACATTATGTGACATAAAGCCAAATGAGATTGGGAAATTCCCATCCAAATTGAACAGCCTCCGATCTCTAGGACTTTTTGGAGCTGTAATTGCTAATGTACATTGTGGATGTCTGGGAGGGGTATAAAGTATATAGTTTCCACTAACCTTAATTTGACCAAGAAACCTCCTTTTATTTCTTTATTAGAAGCCAGCATCATGGTAATAACACAGAGAAAGTTCTTAGATTTCTTGTCATCTCTGTTTTAAACCGTTACCATATTAAAATCCCAGAAAGGTTAGCTAAACTTTTGGTAAGCATAGGCAGAAAGTTCTGAAACAATGGTTTTCAAAAAGAGGTTCTTATACCTGAAGCTTACTCAGTGGATAAATGACTTTTGTGTGTACTTTGTATTTTTCATTTATAGAACTTTTCTCATCCTAGAAGATGGGAAAACGTGGCTCACCATCCTCCTATCATGTTATTTTCAAATTAGATCTTTTAAAAAGATCTATTTTTTTTTGGAAAATTTCGTTGTACTTAACAAAAGAGAAAAATGACTCCATTTTTCTGTGTTTGTGTGCGTAGTTTGTTTTCATCAGAAGTAAAAATGATGCTGGATAGATTAAATTAAGCACTGGGTACTAAATAGTGTGGTATTTAAACCAAATTTTGTATTATTAGAATGTGTTATTTCACAGTGTGAAAAATATCTATTAGTGCTGTTTATTATTTTAAATGGACTTTTAAAAATTCATACAGAAAAAAGAATTCTGGCCTCATGGAACCACACACACACGCACACACACACACACCTAAACACATACATAATACATATATGTATGTCTGTATACATGTCATATATATGTCTATATATGAGATAGTGTGAATTTATTTTTTAATTTGTCCTGTTATATGAATGCATTAGCTGGCTCCTCACGATGTTTGTGCCTGAACTGTTGGATGTCCCTCTGGTCCTGTCCTAGCACCGCTGGTTCTCATATGGGTGCAGGCCTTTTGAACTACTTCCTATTGTATGGGAAGGATGAGCATAGTGGTTTGTGAGTTACTTCCCAGTTTCATAGGGAAGAACCCTTGAGTATGATGGCGCAAACTTCCCTTTCTTTCAGAGAGAAATATATATCGTTATCTCTGTCTCTTTGTCACCCTGTCTATACATAAACACTCACAGAGTGCATTATCAGTATGAATTGCCAATATGCCTTTTAATATTGTATTCTGTTTGACACTCTTAAAACAAAACCAAACCTTGTCTCGTAACACTTGACTTACTAGTACCATGGAGACAGCATTCTTACTGAAGACACACACACAGATTGGAGTCATTTTTCTCTTTTGTTAAGTACAATGAAATTTCACAAAGAAAATAGATCTTTTTAAAAGAGCCACACTTGAAAGCAACTTATGATAGTAGGTTGGATGAGCCACATTTTCCTGTCTTCTAGGATGAGAAGAATGCTTACCTTCATGATGTGCACCCATGAGTCACCATACTATATAAATACATCAGTTTATCAAATGAATTAGTACCTACTGACATAGATTTCTTATTGGAAAACTTAGACAGCAATCAGTCAGTTATATTGGTGGGTTGAGTGAATGACAGATTTCCTCTTATTTTGAATGACCCATTGGAAAACAGACAAAACTATATTACTATGTAAAAGCTAAACTGCCTTTAATATACAAAGATGTTTTTCAGCAAATGCTAGGAAGAAAGTCAAAGGCATTCCTACAAAGCATAGTGCAGGCTATTTTTGTTATCAGTGGAAATCTGATTTTCCTATAATAAAATGTCAATTGACTTCATCACCATCAAGATAAATAGATTCATTTATACTTTTCCATGGGCTACTCTTTTTGAACTTAAGTGCTATGTTTGGCTCTTTGCCCAAGGACCTGTTGTTAATATTTTAAGTTTAACAAAGAAGTAAGTGATGAAGTTGAGCCTGGCCCATATGTAGATTATAGTGGTCTGTTTAAATCAACAGTTGTCCTTGTATCCTTGTAGATACTTAATTTTTTTTGAGAGGAAAAGAAAAGGAAGAACATCTATGTGTAGGAAAACAAATGGTGACATTTAAAATTTGTTTAATGAAGTTGTAATCTTATTCAAATCAGAATTTTTTTTTAATATATTTGCCTTTCACTCATTATGAAATGAAAAATAATCAATTCGCCTTTCCCTTTGATACTTCATGACATGCACTTGCTGTTTTTGTTATTCCACTTAGTGAAATGGATGCATGCTTCCTTTTTTCCAGATATATCCCATAATGTCCTTTAGACTTCTAGCATACCATCTTTGAAGGAAAATAAAGTTTTGTGATTTTCTTCTAAAAGTGAAATGGTTAATGAACTTCTTTTTCTAAGATATGTATGGACATATGAATACTCATTTTGGCAGATATTATATTATTACTCACCACACTATCTCCTTTTACCTAGACCAGTGCATTTGAAATGAGATATTTAAAATATAGAGAACATAGCATGATGAAATAAAAGCCTAATAAAATGTGTTTGGGCCAGCATCAAAACTCTTTGAAATAGGATATCTAAATAGTATGCATTTTATCTGAGAGAGGTTTGGGTTAGTTCTAGTGACCAGATGACTATTAATGGGCTTTGTGCTCTGAAGCATATGTTAATAGAAACGATCATTTTGGATTAATTTGATGTGAATTAATAAGAGATTTATTTGATGAGAGTTGTTTGAAGGTGATGACATTTTAATCTCAACAGGACTTATAATGTCCAGAAATACCTTTAAAGATTCAGAAACATTCAATTCAGAGAGAGAGCAAATTAAATAGAAATGAATAGCAAAGAACAGGATCTGACATTGGGTTTATGAAGTTTGAAGCAGTTTTAAAAAAAAAAGTGATCTACCATTGAAGTATTGCCCTGGAATCTGAAGAAACAGAAAACATTTAAACTCCTCAGTAATTTCTGGGTTTGTGAATTGGATAAACAATGTCTCTTGCATTTTATAGTTCACTTAAGCAATCTGATTTTGATCTGTATATATGGAGTAGACAGGATTCAAGTGTTTTCCCCCTCAAACCAATGAGCAGACACATATGTTCTTTAAAAACTGAACTTTCTATGTTGTTCATATGGAAGCTATCTAGTTCACTATAGGCCTAAGACTTGACCTTCCTTTTATTTTGCTATCACTTGCTTAATTCTTTAAATTCCTCATGGGAGACTTTTGATCAACAGAAACATTTTGTTCCTTTTTTCTTTCTTTTTAATTTTTTAAAGAAAAGCTACATGAAATGTGTAATTGATAACTCAGTGTGCCTAGGCTGGTGATACAAGAAAGCATGGAAGAAAAACATATTTGTTAAGGAGAAGACCATCATGACTTTTCTGTTTGTGTTAAGCTTTGATTCAAATACTTGAAAGTTTTATTATCTGGAAAAACAAAAAGAACATGTCATCTGGTATTATATATTATGAAAATAAGAACTGCTACTTATAATAAAAATCATATGCAGCAGGATTTGAGGCTGAGGTCAAATTACACAATCTTGCCCCTCTAATATTTTACAGTCTTGTTCAGTGTATGTATGTGTGTATGTATGTACACACACACACACACACACACACACACACACATACACACACATTCTTAGGTATATATAAGAATTTATATTTGGAAAGATAATCAAGTTTTAATTTTCTTTGAGAAAGAAGGGTTCCTTATATTCTTTGTTTTTGATAATCTCTCTTTTAAATTAATGATAAATAACACAATTAAAGTAATCTTGCTTGATTTGTTAGGCAATAGCTGATACTGTATATATGTTTATTGAATGTATAACTGTTGGGGGAGATGAACACCTGAGTGAATGGTAGCCATCAGTGGTATCTAGGCCACCTTTAGTGGTTAGTGGTTTAATCCATTAACAAACTTGAGAAAAGGTTTTCTAAGATAAAACTAAAGTACAGTCAACCAGAACCTTTATAATCACAGGGTGAGGGGAATTTAGAAATAATATATTTAAATTCCTTCATTATACAGATGAGAACAGAGGCTTGATCACATCAGAAGGTGATTTGAATCAGATCCAGAAACTGGCCACAGGATTTTCATACCATTCTTCCTACTTAGGTTGTCATTGTATACTTTGTTGAGCGTCAAGATGCTGTCAAGAATGTATAGAATTCGCATCTCTTACCTTCGAGGACTTTCTTGTCTAATGGAAATAAATCCCAGTACTCACCTGCACTGGGCGGATGGGTGGTCTCAGTTTCTTTTATTTCTGTGATAGTCAATTTCTTTGATCAAATAATTTGATTATCTATTTCAAGGTTATTTGGAGTAAGATTGTTTCATAAATGTATGTATGCATGCATATATTTATATATACTTACATACATATTTAAATGTGTATAAAGATACATGAAATATAACTAAATAATTAGTGGGCCAATTTACAATATCTCGATAATAATAGAAAACTCAAATCCCTTTTGCTGTGAAAATACCACCCTTAGGACATAATTCAATATCCTACAGAAGATGTCTTTCTTATATATTTAAGCATTTTAACCAGTGAGACCAAGTAGTTACCAAAATTTTATTTTAAGAGCTCCAATTCTGATTATTTCAACTGCATAAATCTAAGTGGTATTGCATCATATACATAGTGCACTCTCCTTTTTTGTGTGTGTGTGTGATAATGGAGATTAACCCCAGGGTGTCTGTCTCTGAGCTACACCTCCAGCCTTATTTTATTTTATTTGGAAACAGGGTCTCACTAAGTTGCAGGGGAACTTACTAAGTTGCTGAGGCTGACTACGAACTTAGGATCCTCTGTCTCAGTCTCCCAGGTGCTAGGATTTCTAGGCACACACCATCACTCCAGTCTTCCTATTGTTTCTTAATCATAGTAATTTTTTCTAAGAGAGCAAAGTAAGCTTTTAGATTTAATTTTAATTTAGCAGGAAATATCATTACTTAAGAGTAGATACTTAAGAGTTTCACAGTGGGAGATCTTATATCTCAGGACTGAAAATATAAGAGAGCATTTTGGAGAAGCTAAACATATTTGTAGTCTGATTAGCTGTCTTGGCAGTCACATTAGACTTGCTGTTTAAGGAGCCCTCAAGTGTTAACGCACATGAAGAATGATATAAATGTAGACAGTGCTCACCGCTACCTGAGAGGTCAGTTTCTTAACTCACATTTACAGAGAGGACTTACATGAGCAGTGTTGAGCCTGTAGTTCCTCCACTCCTCTCTGTTCAGTTCAAGTCCAGCTCCATTATCCCAAATGGCTGTTTATAGTGCACCTACTTCAACTGGTATTTTGAACTTTGTTCTTTTTGTAGTTTGAATGAGGCATGTTGCTATGGTAAAGTTTAAATAGAATGTTGAAAAGAATGATAAAGTTAAAAATAGAATTTCCCAAACTGATGACTAAGATTCATTGTTGTGATTATGTATTTTAATTGCTTCAAAACTTTCCCTATAAAAGCCAGTGCTGATGTTTACAAATTCAGAACCCCCTCCACCTCAGAGTAGGTAAATATCACAGTCATGAGAGTTGAGGGGGCTTCGAGGTCCAATAATTCCTCCAACATCAGAGTCTGTTGTGAAAATGACTTCTTGTCCTGTGATCTTTCATATTATCTTCCTCCCCCTGCTGCTTTATTAAAACCCAGGGGAGGAGAGGATCCTGCTCAAGGTCTGCTCATGCTTTTATCAGATATTTTTCAAGCAGCCCACAGTTCTGGCATATTAATGTATTTTAGGTGTGATACATTAAAGTACATTTCCATCATTTAGGAAGGAAAATTTTTTTGCTTTGTTTTGCAGATGTACAGATCAGCTCTCAAAATGTCTTCTGTGTCCTCCGAGCATCTTCTAAGACAATTGCATTAGCTTCCTGCTAGTTGACTAATAGAATTAATACTTGTAAAAAGCACTCTAAAGCCACATGCCTTATGAAGTCAATGCTGGGTATGATTTTACAAGTATGTGATCTATTTTTTCAAGTGAAAATGTTAACTGGAAAAGTTCTTGGCACACAGTAAAACATAATGCAATCTGTTATTTGTCTTAGAGATAATAACTGGAGGGTGGCTCTAGCCTGAACGGTATCTAACTTATGACTTGCTAGGGGAGTTCCTTCCACTTAGCAGTATTGCGAATGTGCTCATATTTACACAATATGTCACTCTGAAAAATTATGATGATACAGTTCCAGTAAAAATTATTTTTCTATAACTACTTCAAAGTATAGTCAACTAAATTAACTATGATTTTTTTTTTAAAAAAAACAGCAACTAAAAAGAGCATGCCCCTGCCCCCATAGCACAAAAAACCCAAATGACCTTTCTGATACTTCCTTGAAGTTTCAGCAGTTCAGCATTCTTTGCAATGTATATTATTAAGGGCTCTATTCAGCATAAGGAGTCTGTGAGTCATGTGTGTTGTAAAGGTCTGTTCTTGGGCAGAAGAAGGAACTGAAATTTGGAAAGATGATAATTTAATTAAGTCACATTTTCTCTCAGGCCCTGAAGATCCTGGGTGAGGAGTTTTTAAAATTTGGCCCATTATATCTCTTCATGTTAGTCATAAATCATCAACATCTTAAGTTTTCTTTGTTCTAAAAAATTAATTTTTGTAATATGAACATATTTAGATCTAATCACTTTAAAGAATTTTATCTCAATCCACTGGCTATTTTAAATGTTGCCATTTCCCCAGTCACCTTGACATTAATATATGGGCATTAACGATTTTCAATTAAAACCATTTTCTTTGTTTTAATGGAAGGATAACTTAATGAATTAGATTATTTTTCTTCCTCATTTCTTCAGTCATTCTACCCTTTGTGTAGGATTTAAAAAAAAATTTTTTTTTTGTGAAACCATACTTATTTAGGTGAGTCATTGTTAGATTTTAATCATATTAAGTAGAAAATGTTAAAACACAAATGATATAGTTATTCAGCATTTGCCCACAGAAAGATTATATTGCAATTAAAGACATGGTGTAAAATGGAAGAAACAATGACATTCTAGAGGGAAAGGCCAGAGGTGCTGTACCAGACCAACACATTTTTGTATGTAGTAATGTTTTATACTCTGTCATACAGGATGTTGTTTTATATAGACCGGGTTAAAGTGTGTGTGTGTGTGTGTGTGTGTGTGTGTGTGTGTGTGTGTGTGTTTTAAACACAGTTCTAGGGTTTAGCTATATGTCCAGGCTGGTCTTGAGCTCCTCAAGGGACCTCCTCCCACCTCAGCCTCTCCAGTAGCTGGGACTACAGGGATATGCTACTGTGTCTGGCTCAAAACTATATTATGCCTAAACTTACAGTATAAATGATAATTTTTCAGCTTCCTTTTTATTCCTTTTTTCCCCCTGTTAACCTGCCCATTTATTAGCTACAACTAAAATTGCCCTCCAATCTTCCATGTGTTGTTAGGAGTCCCCAAATATACTTCAGTCACTTCTGACAGAAGAAAAGCCATCTCTTAACACTTTGCTGGCAACAAATAAGACATTGAAATGCAAAAATTACAAAACCACAGTCAACCAGTGTTTCCTTTTATAACAGAGGTTCTGTAGCTTCCTCAATTTTAGTCCCTAAGGGAGTGACACCAAGCTGAGGAACACATTTCCCCCACTGCTCATGGGAAGCTGGCAGGTTGACTTGCCTCGTAGACATTACTTACTCTTGAAGCTTCATTCTTCATCCTCAGTTTGCCTCCCCTCCCCTCCCCTCCCCTCCCCTCCCCTCTCTCCTTCCCTCCCTCCCTCCCTTCCTTCCTTCCTTCCTTCCTTCCTTCCTTCCTTCCTTCCTTCCTTCCTTTCTTTTTTTGGTCCAAGAGGAAGATTCTATGGGTATTTAAAAAATGACATCATTGGTGTATAAGAAGAGCAGTGTACTTTTTCAAGTACAGTTGTTTATTTTTGATATTATTTGCTAAGCTAA
>PVLC010000732.1:0-15583 GCA_004027655.1 Graphiurus murinus
ATCCTCGATAAGCAAAGAAGTTGATTTAATTGTAGTGGACATATGGGGCAGAGGGACGCCCTAAAGCACATGATGTACTTACACAATCATATCAAGGTCACTCACTGATGTGAACTTGAGGGGGAGGGAGGGGGAGGGAATGGGGTGGGAATTGGGGAAGGGGTCAAATGAGAAGTGTGTGCAAATATGTTGTTAACAACTTGTACTTAACAAAGATATATGCTATGTTGCACGAATTACTACAATAAAAAAATTAAAAAAAAAATGTTCTCATTCACAGTGGTTACAGTGTCTTCATATATGTCTCCAGTGTCCAATTAACCAGCAGCAATTTCTTGAGATACTGTAGGAATCTCTGTGATGTGCTATCTTTTATTGTTTTCCTTCTTCTTAGAATCACTTCCCTTTATCCAATATTCTAACATCAACAAAGGGACTGTTATCACCATTCAGTCAGTCAACAGTAGAACTCAAAAATCCTGTTCGGAAGATTTATTTCAAGTCTACTCTGTGGTACCAAGTGTGCTAGCCCCGAATTTCTAAAAACACAGAATTATAGATAAAATTTTATCAAGGAGTTTATTATACAGTTTTTCTTGTTACCATATTAAGTAAATCAAGTTTATATATATTTTCCAAATATTGCCACTAGTTTCTATTCCATTTTGATTAAAACCTATAATCTCTGTAGAGATTATTTTCTATGAAGATTTAAATACTCGGTTATACTTAATATTTTTCCAGTCAACTTAGGCATTGGATTACTTTCTGGAATGTGTCATATAATTTTCCACTTTTAAATTCCCAATATACACATGCAGCTATATTGGGTTCTCTTCCAAAGGCTCACTTTATGGAATGAATTGTGTATGCAGCAGACCTTGTAGGATGCTCAGAATGACCTTGATTATACCTTGTTTTGTTAGCAGTGCAAGCCATCTGGTATTACTTTGCAGAAAACTCTAGCTTCCAAACTTCTCATATTTAAGACCATGTTCTTAAACAGAACTCTGAGTTATACTCTGCTAACCAACAGACCACCTACATACAAGATAACTACAATAAAGAATAGGAATGTATTTTTAAATTCCTCTGTTACAGAGTTCCTTTCTAAGTTTTGTTGTGCACATTAAAAATTATTTGAAGTTTTTCTCTCACTGATTTTAAATATACTCCCTCTGTTATGAAGGTGAGTAGGATATTGCCAGTTTAATACCAACATTCTCCACTATGTCCATACATATGCAGCTATACCTAGTGTGGCAATTTTGAAGTATCTCTATTTGGTTATTTTTCAGTTGACTAGTTTTATCTCTACACACCTATCCAAGAGCAAGAATATTCATAAGGAAGAAGGAAATGACAAAAGCAAATATTCAGAGTAGAAGTGGGTGAAATCTCAGTCAGGCAGGTGTGGGAGGAAAGAAGACTCTCAAGTCAATTCACTTCATTGAGGATTCCCAAGCAGGGGCACTGCTCTTTTCTGAATGCCCATTTTTCTCCCCATGTCAAGAGGACATGCAAAACTATCATCCAGTAGTAGGGATTGAACCCAGGGGCATTCTACTTCTGAGCTATACTGCACACCCCCGATTCTTTCAGTTTTTAAATTTTTAACACAGGATCTGACTAAATTGCTGAGGCTGGCCTCAAACCTACAATCCTCCTGTCTTGGCCTCCCAAGTGCTGGGACTACAGGGATGCATTGTCACACTTTGTTAAAATGTACAATGTATTCTACCAATTCTGTTGTTGACCATTGTGTCTTCCCATTTGTTCTCTTTGCATTTCTCTTTTAACTAAAGCATAGCATTTAGTAAGTTATTATGCTTTTGCAAATAGGTATTTCAAAGAAACTCAAATATTTGTGTCTCTTATTTCACTCTCAATCATTTTTAAAGCATAGAATTACAAGTTAATATAAACTTTTACTCAACACTTTAAAGATTTTGGGAGTCACTGCACATTCTGTCCAATATTTCAGAGTCTTGGGTCTTCTAACTAAGGTTCTGACCTTTGCCTATCAAATGTGACTTGGCAAAGAAAGCAAATGTCCCTGGGGGCCTCCAAATCTACTAGCTGTTCAGTCCACTTCTCAAATTATTCTACTTATTCATTATATGAAGTGCCTATTTCTAAGGAATTTTTAAAAGACTCATTCTAATTATCTCTCTAGAGGATATCAATATTACCAAAAAATTTAGTAAGTATTCCAGCACCTAACTTTGTAGGAATTATTGTCTCCATAGCTTTCAAGTTCCTTAATTCATGCCTGCAAGAGAGTTCTCCTCAGTGAGGCCATTTGCAATGTCATCCACCAGAAATATTTTCAACATTTGGACTACCATTTTGTGCCAGGAACTATGTGCCTACCAGTCACAGCATGGTGTCCTCCACACCACCAGGTGTTGAATTAGCAAATAGGCCTTAATCACCATTTGATTGCCCTTTCTTTAAACTACTTTCAATATCAATTATTTTGATTCAGTTTTGCTAAGAAGCAAAAGCAAACATAAGATAAAATGATGAAAGATAAAGCAAGATAATAAAAAAATGGAACACATCTGACAACTGTGAAAGGAAGGAAAGTTGAGTAAGGATTTTTATGAGTTGTCTTCAAGCAAAATGAGCCATTTGAGGTGTCTACTTCTTAAGTCTGTCTTGTCATACAGTTTCAATTTTCCAGAATTTTATACATGTTCAATTATTGAGAGTGAAATGGCTTCAATATAGCTAAATTATATCAGTCACCAAAACTCCCGTTAGCAGGATGTATCAATGATGTGTTTTAATGGCTTATATACTCTCTCTCATTGAGTTGGCTCTCATCCTGTGTTTTAAAATAATAGCTTACACATTTATGTTGAGTATTACTTTCTCTCTTATTTCATTTACAACTCTGAGTTTATTAGGTCTTTAGAACTCAAATCAAGGTGTGATACTGCACACCTCTAATTTTGGAGGATTGCAAGTTCCAAGCCAGCCTCAAAAATATAGTGAGACACTCAATAACTTAGTAAGACCCTGTTTCAACTTAAAAAAAAATAAGATAGGACTGGGATTGTGGCTCTGAGGTAGAACACCCCTGGGTTCAATCCTCAGTACCACAAAAAAATCACAGAAAATTCTTGTAAGAGAATCTTTGTAGATGGAGCCAGTAGGTAGAGAGCATTCAGGTCTAACTTTGAGTTTATAGATATCTCCTCTGAATAAAGACAATACAATCATTGCTGATTGTGACAAGTTTTCCACAGTTTCCTTTCTAAGCAAACTTTGTTTGTAAATTATAACACATGATTTCAATCACTAAACCGCTACCTTGCCTCTGATTTAGGGCAAACATTCTGAATACTTCTTAGGTACTGACATCCAAATTCTTTGCTTCTTCATCGAGCAAAGAAAAAGTAGGGGAAGGAGAGAATTTATATAATCCAAAAGGCCACACCCTCAGGGACCTCTCTTTAGCAATTAAGCCCAACTCCCAACATTGCTATCTTGTATCTGAGAGGGCTAGAGGGTATTCTAAATCCAAACCATTACAGCCTCCCAAGTACTGGTATTACAGAATAGCACCATCACATCTAACTGCTTCTTGCATTTTTAACTTTGAGGTGAGAAAAATTCCTTCATCCTGTAAATTTTACAGATGTAAATGAAGCTTATTCCCACAATGGTGCTGTTGACTATATGCAACTACATCATAATTTTTTTGTTTTTTTTTCCTTTTTTTTATTTGTTTGTTTTTTGTGCTACTGGGGATTGAGTCTGAAGGTGCTTTATCTCTGAGCTACATTTACAGCCCTTTTTTAATTTTTTGTTTTTTGAAACAGAATCTTGCTAGGTTGCTGAGAGTTTCACTAAGATACTGAGGCATCAATTCTGTCTCAGCCTTCCAAGTACTTGGATTACAGATGCATGTCACCACTCCTGGATTTAAAAACATTATTTCTAAATGTGGACATGAAGACAATCAAAACAGATGTTTAGAATTGGCATTCAATTTGTTAATAAAAATTAATTTGATCAGAAAATACATCAAATTGGGAATTTCCAACATCCTCTGTTTTGTAATATTAAGGAGAGAATAGAATACCCAAGTACCTTATTAAATAAGCAGTAGCAAACACAATGAAAAATACCAAGCACATATATAGTTCTTCACAATTCTTACTCAGGAATGATGCTTCTGTCCTTTTCCCTCTCCTCTCCCTCCTTTTTCTCCTTCTCCTTCTTTTAATTATATATTAATAGTGAAAAAAAGTATATTTACCCTCCTGTTGAGATTATTTGGAATAAGCCACTCAGAAGAGAACAGTCCCATTGACACTAACTCCATGTTTAGCAAAAAAGAAGGTATACATTGTGAGGGTTTCGATGTTTGTAGAACTGTATGTGTATGTACATGTGCATGTATACAAATTCAGGTTCTCCTTAGTGTTAGGGACAGAGAAGGATGCTACTAGACACTACAACAACCCATTTTTCTAGCACCATTAATAAAATAACATAAAAACAAATTGTAGGAATAGTATACTGTTTCTACCCATAGACTAACTTCTCTTTCAAGTGGAAGTGTAATGGATTGATAAAACGTAATGTTTCAGGTTTCCCTTCAAGATCGTTAAGGTATTGGAGCTTCTTATAAAACAATTACATGTAGCTACTATATGAGAAACTCTATAAATGAGATTTTTTTTTATTTGGAAAACTTAAAGCCATTAAATCCGCATGACAATACTGACTCAAAAATAAAAAGATTAAGAACAGAAATTGTATCCTTGTGTTATAATCCCAAGTATATGTCTCACTTTTAGGAAGATTGCTAAAGCTACTTATAAAAGAAAGAAAAAGAAAATTTCCAGAACTCTAATAAAAGTCAGTAGATGCTTTCTAACTTGGCTGGCTTATCTCACATAGAAGATAGAAAAATTAACAACAACAACAACAACAACAAAAAATAGACACAGTGGCAATAAAACAAATATTATCATACTTGCATATTCGTGTATATGTTCTCATATATAATAACACAAAATTGTAAGTTAATCATGTATATCACATATTTCATAATAGTTTACATTTATATCCTTATCTGATTTTAAATATAATTTATCTGAGAGTTAAGGCATAGGCCTCTTATTGAAACTGTAGTCAACTATTTCTGTGTTTCTATTTAAAAGCTTATGATTCTGTTTTATGGATACAATGCTACAACATATATACTATGTGATAAAAGTGTTAAAGGCCTTTTAATAATTTTGATATTTAAAATGAACTTTCTTCATCAGGAAAAGCAAGCTTTTTTGTCTCAGACATATAGAGAAAAAATGAATGAGCTCAGAGAAAAATTATATCCTTATTATATTTGGTCATCTCAGGGCTAAAGTTGACTGAAACAGAGAAGAATCTTTGGTCTGGTGAAAATAATAAATCTTTAATTAGGTTGAAGGGAAGCAGAAGCAATCAGCATGGCAGATTGGCAGTTAGGATTCTGTCAGAGGATTATCAAGAACTATATTACTCAAGAGTGACAAGGAATTGAGGACTGAATGACAGTACTTGACAGAAATATAATTTTGTGAGAAACCTATCTTTTAAAGATCTAATTAAATATGATGATAAGGATAAGTAAGGATAAACTGCTGAAAAAAATAGGAGGTATGTGTTCTCTTTTTCTTTAACAAAATATTTAATAACCTTGATGTTTACTTGTGTTTTGCAAAAGCCTTACATTCAGCTAAAATTGTTTATAGTAAACATTCTTAAACTAAATTATGTAGCATTATTTTTAAATATATGAATTACTTAAACTGCAGTAATTAAAGAAACTAATATTTACTGTAATCAAAGATGTTGTATTGTAAAAACTCAGAATATGTAGTCATTTTATGTAAGATAAAAGTGTGGCTTAGACAGCCACTATCACTATTACTATTAAGTTTATAATTCTAGTTGGACATGATAATGCATAACTATAATCCCAGCACTTTGAAGGCTGAGAGAGGAGGATCTCAGGTTTGAATAGTCTCAACAACTTAGGAATGCCTTCAAAAACTTCATGAGAATCTGTTTCAAAATTAAAATATGACAGTGCTTGTAGCTCAGAAGTACAATATACCTGAATTCTATCCCCAAAAATCAAACATAAAGGTTATAATTCTATACTCATTGAAAAAAAAATAGAACACTAAGAGTGGCCCCATACAAATGATAATGAAAGTTTGTGACAATGAATGCATGCCATTACTACAAGCATTCACTTAGTGCTTGGTGTTTTTTTGTGCCTAAAAATTTCCTTCAAATGAGCTATTTTATTTGTTAAATGAAATATACACTAGTGAATTTCTAGGAGATATTTAGGTTTTTTTCTGCTTAGCATTGAAAGATATTTTTAAAAGTACATGCACTTTTCATGTTGTCTTTGTAATGTGAGTGTTTAAGGCTCTGAGTTTCTTCTAAGAATGTGAATTAACCAGCATTACCTATTCAAATAAACCTAGAAAAGGACTACAATGTTAACAAGCTAATTAAAGCTTGTTAAATTACTCAAGGAACACATTCTAGGATGAAAAGATATGAAGCATTTATGAAAATGAGAGAAATACAAACATATAATATTAGAACTATCAAAGAATATTTAAATATCAAAAAGCAAACTTATCAAGACCCATAAATATGCAATTTTTATACATCAACCACAGAAGAAGAAATTTTAAACATTTAAAAATAATAATCTGCCAGATTTTATGAAAGTGTCCTTGGCTACTTGAAAAATATTAATAATTTGGTAAGAAATCATTCACCACATTTTTTTAAAAAGAAGCCTAAAACTAAATACTAAAAATATATAATTAATCCTTACATTCTTAAGAGAAAAATGGATCAAAGGATCAATGTGCCAGTTAGAAAACAAATAGCAAGATGATTATTTAAACACAACAAATCACTAGTCACATTGATGTAATTTGTGTGTGTGTGTGTGTGTGTGTGTGTGTGTTACTAGGTATTGAACACAGGGACATTCTACCTCCAGGCTATACCCCAGCCCTGTTTTTTATTCCTTATTTGGAAACAGGATCTCACTAAGTTGTGGAGGGGCTCACTAAGTATCTGAGGCTGGCTGCAAACCTGTGATCCTCCTGTCTCACCCTCCCAAGTACTGGGATTACAAGCATGTGCTACCACTCACAGATGATATAAAATTTTTAAATTCCAAATATAAAATCAAAATTATATGACTGGATAAGAAGAGAATATCTAGTTATAGTTGTAAAAAAAAGTTTTAATATAAGACACAGGTTAGACGCATGAGTTAAATATATATATATATATATATATATATATATATATATATATGCATACTTTGCATTAAATATATGTGAATTTTGTTTATAAACTTTATATATTCACACATAAAATTCTGCCTTGTCTTAGAAATGTTTGACAACAGACTTTGTGGCAAAGGTGGTAGGACCAACAATATCCTCCATTAATATTAACACTATAATTCTTAACAAAATAATAGGAAATTATATAAATGAATACATAAGAATGCTAGTGCATCATAACCAAGCAGGCTTATCAAAACTATGCAAGCTTGATTAAACATTCTAAACTGTCAGGACACATGCTATTGAAAAGTATCTTATGGAGGAATACAATTGAGTCTTGTGAGAAAACTCCAAGATAGGCAAAATCTTTCACTCAGTGTATTCTGTATACAAATGTAACTTCGGTTATGGTCTCCTGCTTCCTGCCAAACCAGGACATTCTGACTTAGTAAAACTCTAGAAACGCATGCTCTTTGTAACCAGATAAACTTTTTGTAAAGAACTTGAGTTAGTTTTTCTGAGAATAATCTATTGTGCTGCGTGCTTAGGGTCATCAAGCTTGTCAACTTGAGTAACACCTGAATTCTGCTAGCTATAAAGCTCACAGTTTTTCCCTAGTAAAGTTGTCACTAGCATGACTTTTTTCCTTCTCATTTCTTCAGCTCTTAGTTCTAGGTCCAAACACTGACTTAGAGAGCGGTAATACAAAACCAATCAAACTTATTCACCACTTATTTAGAACAATGATGATCTAAATATGTGAAGAAAAACACTTGAAGAAATTCATCATGTTGACATGAATTAACACTCAACACATACTCCACAGCAAACTAAGAATAGAAAGGGACTTTCTCAGCCTGATGAAGGGAATCTGAAAAGAAAACTATAATCATAATCTTCATAATCTCTCTCTCTCTCTCTCTCTCTCTCTCTCTCTCTCTCTCTCTCTCTCTGTGTGTGTGTGTGTGTGTGTGTGTGTCTCTCTCTCTCTCTCTCTTTTTCTCTTTCAGCCATATTTTATTTTTATTGCGAAACAAGCTCTCATGAAATTACTGCATGCCGGCCTCAAACATTCAATCCTTCCCAACTACTGGGATTATAGGTGTGTACCACCATACCTGGTTATCATCATTATTGATAAAAGTCTGAACATGTTATCCATAATATTTGTAATAAAACAAGGATATCTGCTTCCATGTTTGTTTTTCCCTATTGTACTGGAGGGTATAGCTTGCAAAAATAAAGAATAAAAAAAATTGAAAAAATCTCAACTTTTTTATTCAGAGATTATATAAAATATGACAATCTATATCATATTATATAAGGAAATATGTCAAAAATCAATCATAATCCTGTACATTAGCAAAAAATAATTAAAAGTTATTATATTTGATGTTTTGACAAATTAAATATTGAACTTCAATTTAACAAAAAATGTTCAAGACCACCTCTCTGAAATGCACAATGTATTAATGAAAGATATTTAAGGAGGTATAAATAAAATTTCTATACATTTTTATGGAATGGAAAACTGTGCATTGCTGTGATGCTGATGATATCAAAATTGATGTATAGATTCAGCAAGTTCCCAGTAGATATTCTGCCAAAATTACTATGACTCATGCAAAGCACTTTACTCACCCCAAAAAACTTGAAAACAAAGATTATTGTTTAAAGCAAAGAACACTGTTGATTTGGAGATATGTTATAATGATACTCAAATCAAGTGAATGTAGTAGTGGTGTTAGGATAGATGATTTAACATATTTGAACATTAAGTACATAAAAAATTCAACAATGTCAATAGTCAGCAGAAAAATGCAAATTGAAATTACAATGTGATAGGACTGCACATCAACCTAATTGGCTAAAATTTAAAAGCCTTATGATAACAAATTTATATGTTATTAAAAGCAACTAGAATCTTTGCACACTGCTGATAAGATTGTAAATATTACACCCAACATGAAAATATTTTGACAATTTCTTACAAAGTCGCACATGCATTTGCTATTTGATTCCAGATTTTCTCTCCTGGGTATCTACCTAAAAAACATACAAGCATACTGATATGCTTGTACAAGAATGATTGTAAAAATTATATTTATAATAGATTAAAGATGGTGGAATAGAGGAAGTCAATGCATTTCAGTTGTCCAGAGAATCAGAATCCAATCAAATCAGAATTTTTGGTAAGAGGAGAAAAATCAGCCAGAACTCAACAGAAGAAAGACAGTTGAAATGTAGTTAAATCAAAAGCAGTACAAAGATCAGAGGACTGAAAAAAACTCTATGAGTCTTATCTAGTGAGCTGAGTTCTAAGGCAGCAGCCATCTTGGTTATCCCATGTTGGAGCTGGCAGCTGCTGGAATCTGGTGGCTCTTGGAGATAAACTCCAGCATAGAAGGAGTTAAATCCCGGCAAGCCAATGATTTCAGAGAACCAACACAAAAAAAGGAATCAATTCCTCTCCCCATGTTTGAAAACCTTAAGACCTCAAATCTCTAGGCCACCCAGTCAAACCACCCAGTGAACTCCTGTGGCAATAAAAGAACTCAACAGGATCAAGAAAAAACAGACTTTTTTCCTACAGAGACCTGAGTGGCTACAACAGGCCTTGTCAAGACCACCATGAATTTCTAAACTGCCCAGCCAAACAATCCAGCAAACTCCTGTCACTGTAGCTGAACTTGTCTAAACAGAGAAACTATAGACCATTCCTGCAGGGATCTCAGTGGCTACAATTAGTCTCATCAAGTCTGGGAACTATCCCAGAAGAAGCTTGCATGGTTGTAGGGACTCATGAGGCAACAATCAAACTCATGGGGTCCATGAATTTTCAGACAATTCCTGCAGAGATAGGGACTGGAGACAATTCTTAGAAATAATCAGGCAGGATCTAGAGTCAGCAGTCTACCTTGGTCCTGCAGTGTCTCCAGTGATCACCATCAGATCATCAGTCATGGTGTCCTTTAGATGAAATAACTCAGCCAACTGAGCTACAGGCTCAGAAGGCTATAAGTTCTCACCTGTCAGAGGTTGGGAGCCATAAGCATAGAGGACAGCAGGTGGCAATTCCTCATGTAATTGCAGCTGCAGTTGCCAGAGCAGCAGTGGTGTCCTTGGGGCTATGTAACTCAGCTAGGCACACCCGAGGCTATGAACAATGCAATCTCTTTCCAGGCCAAGTTTGGGCCCCATGAGAGGTCATCAAGGTTTCACATGATTGAAGCTGGTAGAGTAGCAGTGATTTCTCTGAGACAATTCAACTCAGCTGTGCTACAGGCTGGAAACACTACAATCTCTCACCCAGTGGAGTTTGGTCTCAGTGACTAGGGATGCCAGCAATTGGAAGTTTCAAGTGATTGGAACCAGCAGAGCCACAGTGATGTTCTTGAGGCATTAAAGCTCAGCCTCTGGGCTGCAGGCTCAAAGTATAATATCTGGCCTTGCTGAGTTTGACCCTGGTAAACAAGGAGGCCAGTAATCAATTAGAGACTTCTGCTTGTCTGTACTGGCTAAGTACTATATTCTATTAAAGAGATTCTTGGGGACTAACTAAAAACTCTGATTATACGAGAAAGTTTTATAAGTCAGAGGACTTATTAAAAAGGGGCAATGAGCCGGGCGTGGTGGCTCATGCTTGTAATCCCAGCATTTGGGAGGCTGAGACCGGAGGATCAGGGTTCGAGGCCAGCCTCAGCTACCTAGTGAGGCACTCAACAACTTAGTGAGACTCGGTTTCAAAATAAAGAATAAAAAATAGGGCTGGGGGTATAGCTCGGAGGTAGAATGCCCCTGAGTTCAATCCCCAGTACCGAAAAAAATAAAATAAAAACGGTCAATGAATAGACATATGACTCCCCACACATAGTGGAAGAAGATACAAACACAACAAAGATACAAGTCCTGAAAATGTGAGGGCAAAGGCCAACAAGGAAACAATAAACTCCCACAACTCCCTTACAGTGGAGATCACCAATAGAGAGCTGCAGAAAGTATCAGAGGAGAATTTACCATTTTGTTTATCAGTATGATCAAAGAGCTTAAAATAAAAGCAGAGCAAGTGTACAGGATATGAAAGAATGTATCAATATAGAAATCCAGGCCCTAAATAAAAATACAAAAGAGGCCCTGAGTTAAATAAAAGAAATGAGTGAAATAAAGTCCTCAGTAGAAAGCATCACTGGCAGACTAGACCTCGTGAAAATAGTCCCATTCTTAGAAGATAGTTCAATCAAAATGATGATACATTAAACAATGGGGAGAAGACAATAAGACAATGTGACCAGACTGTTCAAGAGAGAATATGGGAGAATACGAAATTATCAAACTTACAAAAACTAGGCATTGAAGGTCTACTAGGCATCGAAGCAGAAACCAAGGACAATTTCTTAATAAAAATAACATCAGAGAATTACCCAAATATAAAAAATTAGATGGACATCCATATAAAGGAGACATTCAGAACCTCAATAAAATAAGATCAAAAAATAATTTCTCCATACCACATAATGATCAAAATTAATAAGAGAATCTTAAATATGTTGAAAGAAAAATGATGGGTAATATTCAGTGGCACATAAGCATCACCCCAGATTTCCCAACACAAATATGAAAAACACAAGGGCTTGGTATAATGTACTCCAAACCCCGAAAGAAAGACACTTCTCCCCAAGACTGCTATATCCAGAAAATATGTCTCTCAAAATTGACAGAAATACCTTCCAAGACAAGCAGAAGCTAAAAGAACCCATGACTACCAATCTTGCATTAGAGAAATATTGAAAGAAATGAAACACAAAGAAACAAGAAATAAACACCAAAACCAGAGAAGCGACAAATTCCATTAGATAGGCAAAAATGAAGGAGAAATAACACTATATCAAACAAAATAAAACTCAAGATGACAGGAAATGAAAATCATCCCTCAATAATGTTGAACATCAACAGTCTCAACTCCTTGACTACAAAGTGGATTAAAGACCATAATCCAACTATATGCTACTTGCAAGAAACTTACCTTACAGGCAAAGTATATTTACAGAATAAAGGTGAAAGGAGAGAAAAAGATAGCCCATTGAAATGAAGACAGAAAACAAGCAAGGATAGCTACTTGTATATCCGATAAAGCAGACTTTAAACTGAAATTTATTAAAGAGAGAAAGCAAATAATTTCTTAATGATAAAAGGAATAATTAAACAAGAAGATATAGTGATATTACTACTTATGCCAAAATCTGGGTGCACCCACTTTTGTAAAAGAAACCCTACCTGATGTAGATCCTAAAACCATAGTATTGGGAGACTTCAGAACACCTCCTACACCACTGGATTGAGCTTCTACACAAAGGATCAGGAAAGACGCCTCAGATCTAAAGAATACTATGAACCAAATGGACCTAATAAACATACAAAATATTCCATCTAACAACAGCTGAATATATATTCTTTTCAGTTGCTCATGAAAGCTTTTCCAAAATAGACCATATTCTTGGCCACAAAGAAAATACTAGCAAATGCAAAAAAAATGTGATACTCAACATCATAAAGGTAATGCACAATAACACCAAAGCCAACATCATACTAAATAGGAAAAAAGTGCAATCATTTTCTTTAAAATCAGGAACAAGATTACAATGCCCACTATTACTATTCCTTTTAAATATAGTACTTGAAACTCTAATCAGAGCAGTAAGACAAGAGAAGGAAATCAAAGAAATACAAATAGGAAAGAATAATTGAAATTATCTCTACTAGAAGATGACACGATCCGATATACCCAAAAACTCAACCGAATGAGTTGTAGACCTGATTTACATATTTAGCAAAGTAGTAGAATACAAAATAAATCTAGAAAAATCATTAGATTTTCTATATACCAGCCACAACTCCATTGAAAAAGAAATCCAGAAAATTCCATTCACATTTGACTCAAAAATAAAAACAAATAAAAAACAAAAGTCCTAGGAATTAATCTAACCAAGGAGGTAAAAGAACTCTGCCATGAAAATTAAAGAACAGTAAAGAAAGAAATTTACAAAAATCTTAAAGATGGAAAACCTTTCCATGTACTTGAATAGACAGAATAAATATCAAAATGGCCATTCTACCAAAAGTTATCTACAGATTTAATGTAATCCCTATTAAAATACCAATGTCCTTCTTCACAGACAGAAAAATCAGTCCTAAAATTTATATGGAACTACAAAGAAATTCTCAACAATAAGAAGCATGAAGGACATCACAATACTGACTTCAAATTACACTAGAGAGCTATAGTAATAAAAACAGCATGGCACTGGCACAAAATCAGACACATAGACAAAACAGAATAGTAGATACAGAAACAAATCCACACACTTATAGCCAGTTTGTTTTTTGTACAAAGTTGCAAAAAACATATGCTGGATAAAATACAGCCTTCTCAAAAAATAATGTTGGAAAAACTCATTATCTATTTGTAGAGAAATGGAATTATAGCTCATCCTCTCACTCTGTCAACTCAAGATGGATCATGACCAGAAAATTAGAAGAGACTTTGAAATTACTAGAGGAGGGCATTGGACCAATGTTCCAACATACAGGCATTGGTAGAACCTTCCTGAATAAGACTTTTGAAGCTCAGGAAATTAAAACAAAAATGGGATTAAATTTAATTAAAAAGTTTCTGTGCAAAATTGGAAACCATCAAGAGGGTAAAGAGGGAGCCTACAGCACCCAAAATATTTGCCAACTATTCCTCTGATAGAGAACTATTATCTAGAATGTATAAAGAAATTGAAAAATCACTAAAAAACTTAATAAAAAATGGGCAATTGAACTAAATAGGCCCTTCACAAAAGAAGAAATACAAATGACTAATAAATATATGAAAAAAATCTTCAAACCATTAGCAATCAGGGAGATGCAAAACAAAACTACACTGAGATTTCATCTAACCCCAATTAGAATAACAATTATGAAGAATACAAACAACAACAAAGGCAAGCAAGGATGTGGAGAAATAACTCATATACTGTTGATGGTATTGCAAATTAATACAGCTGCTATGGAGATCTGTGTAAAGATTTCTCAGAAAACTGAGAATGGAACCACCTTATGATTTAGCTACACACACTGGAATTTTACTCAGCAATAAAAAATAACAAAATTATGTCACTTGCTGAAAAGTGGATAGAACTGGAGAACATTATACTGAGTAAGATTAGCCAGTCACAGAAAGTGAAGGGTCATATTTTTTCTCTCATATGCAGAAGTTAGGGAGTAATTGGGATATAAGAGACTTTAGGTAAAGGAGAAACTTCAGTGTAGTGTTGAAAGGGGTTTAGGAGAGAGTGGTGGTTGGAAGAAAAGAATAATTAATGAAGGAAACACTTTCACTGACATATGCAAATGCAAAATTATCAATGCTAAGTTCAACATCATGTACTGGGAAGGGGAGGGAGTGGGAAGGGAGCTGGGGTAGGCTCACCAAATGTGAACATGTACATCCCTATCACTTTTACCTTCATTATGATGTGAAACTACATTGCACCAATAAAAGTATATTTTTTAAAAAACTGTATTTGTAACAGTGAAGAAGTAGATACAGCTCTAATGTCCACTGACACTTGAATAGATAAAAAATTGTGTATCATCCGTATAATATGATATATTACATACTAAAATAACATAAACTACTGATTCACATGAAGACACAGATGGAGCTCATAAATAAACTGAAAAAACAATGAATCCATACACACAAAAAAACTGCAAACTGAATGTTTTTAATTTTTGAATGGGGAATTCAAGAGTATATAAAATTAATACATGATGACAGAACTCACATCAATGATAGTCTAAGACCAAAATTGGGAGAAACTGATTAGAGATGGGTGTGAGGAAACTTTTCAGGGTGACAAAGATACTCTATCCCTTTATTGTGGTGATAATTACAAAAATATATACTTTATATTTTTGTCTAAATTTGTCAAGATGGACATTTAAAATGAATACATTCCACTACATGTAATTATAACCCAAAAGATTATTTTAAAAGAACTTATTAGTTTTGGTCAGCTCCCTCACAGAAGAGTGACTACAGTGAGTGAAAATATATGGCATATTTCCAAAAGCTACAATAAATAATTTTTAATGATTCACCATAAAAACTGATAAATCTTTGAGGAGAAAGGTAGGTTTACCTGGATTTAAATATTGTACAATGTAGACAATATTAAAATATTACATAAATGTCCCATAGATAT
>PVLC010000732.1:15683-37569 GCA_004027655.1 Graphiurus murinus
CGGTACTGGGGATTGAACTCAGGGGAATTCTACCTCCGAGCTATACCCCCAGCCCTATTTTTTATTCTTTATTTTGAAACCGAGTCTCACTAAGTTGCGGAGTGCCTCACTAGGTAGCTGAGGCTGGCCGCGAACCCGGATCCTCTGGTCTCAGCCTCCCGAATGCTGGGATTACAAGCGTGCGCCACCACGCCCGGCTGGTAATATGTTTTTAAAAATACATTTTTTACAAAACAATGTGTATAGAGTGGGGATGGATTTAGAAAGAAGCATATTTATTTATTTATTTAATGTATGTGTGTGTGTGTGTGTGTGTGTGTGTGTGTGTGTGTGTGTAGATTAAAACCAGAAGTGATCTTCCTCTGAGCTATACCCTAACCCCTATTTTATGTTTTTATTTTGAAACAGAGTCTCTGTAAATTACTGACAGCCTCTTTAAGTTTGTTAATGCTTGCCTTGAGCCTGTATCCTCCTGTCTCACATCCCAAGTACTGGGATTACAAATATGTACCACCATGCTCGCTGACACTTTATCCTTTCTATACATATGATTCTCAGAGTAAGTAGATATTCATTAAAAGGAAACTATTAGAAGGTCACAAACATGACTTTATATTCTCAATGAAAGAAGATGGCTGATTTTCATGTAGACATTTAGGAAGACTGATAAAAAATGATATGAGAGAGAGTAGGAATATTACCAAGAAGTACAAAGCACCCACTAGAAGCAGTGATCCACCTTAAGCTCAGTGGTTATGAAATTGATGTGAAACTAGCCTGCTAGTTGATATATTTGCTATAGCCACATTGAGCTTTTAGAGGTGGTTTTGGAGCAAGGAGGCTTGGGAAAATAATCTGAGCTTAGAATTTTGTTATTGGTTGCTTATTTGTTTTTGTAACTTGAGTAAGCAGAGAAAATGATTCGCTTTAGAAAGAAGCAGAATTTACCCATTATAAGAGAAATTGGGAATATAAACATAAGGTAGCTACAGTTATAAAATGTAAATTATATCATCTAAATTAGCTGAGCAAAGAAATAATAATATAAAGAGTGTAATTGGACAGTAAAATTTTATTAGGGTCAATGGTGCATCTTATTGCAGTCCACTTTGGAAATGGCAAAGCATTTTAAAGATATTTGAGGTGCACCATAGAATAAAGTATTTTCAAAGAGATAAAAAAAAATGAGAAGGTTCATTATAACTATGATCTATGATAAATATTAAATTATAGATCCAATGCTAGCATACTGGATGAACAAATATCTGATCCCTTCTGCAGGTAAATTGTTCATGTTCTAATCTTTCTCTTTCCCTCAGTATCTTCATATAGATGCATATTTATGCCTAAATATTAGCTATATTGTAATGGAAAAATAATCAATAAATACCTTATTGATTCTTTGTAAAGTTAACCAGACTTTTATTCTTTTCTACTCTCTCCTCTTCCATGTCCTCATTTTTCTTCTTAGTACAAGTCCTAGTATTCTTAAATATTTCTAGGGCCATTGTTACTATTTTCTGTCATAATCATGGTACTCTTTCATATTGCTTAAAATTTAGCAAGATTAAAAGTAAGTTTATAATATATTTCAATATCTAGTTCCAAAAATTAAAGGCTAGATAAAATTTTTCTAATGAATTATGTAGCCCTGTAACTATGTAAATGGTATCTCCTCAGAAATGATTTATCAGACTCATATATAAAACAGAATGGATATTTGAAGCAATGCATTCCTATTGGCTTAGAAAACTTCAATTGCTCACTATCGGCATTGCCATGTGTAGTAATACTTTCATATTAAGAAAATTCTTCTTGTAAATGAAGCAAAACACCACATAATAATTAAGAATAAGTGATATTCATGAGACTGCACTATGCATTGTCACACTTGCTAATATAATACTCACTAAATGTTAAAAATATTAAAGACATGTTTGAAATAGTTTAAATATTTGGAATATCTAATAGTTTATCTAATGCCAACTCTTTGGATTGAGGATTGTAAAGTAATAGGCATGTTTTGTGGTGACTGCCATCCATAAACTAGATAAACTAGATACTCACAAATGTTGTGAGAGCCAATATGTAAACCAGAATATCAACATAAAGCAGAATGCATACTCAAAAGAATTAAATGCAGCAAATTTAATGATGTAGCAAAGATAAGTTGGTATAGCAAATATTTAAAGAGGTGTGATTAGGAATAAGTAAACCAGACAGAAGCAAGGAGGTATAATAAGAACTTTTAGAATCTTTACATCTGAGGTGTCAAGGAAGGATGTAGTTTAAAAAGCCCAGCAGAAAGGTAGTGTTATGGGTAAAAAATTACCAAACAGGAGATATAACTGGGAGAATGCAGGAACTAGCAGGATTGTGTTGAGATAAGTAAGGGATGAACATTATTATAATCTCTGAGCTCTCTTTCCCATTGCCTTCTGGTTTCCTATCAATGTCTTTGATTGTCCAAATCCAATGAGAAGTCAAAGTGTTAGACATTCCAGGAGATTGAGTCTATAACTTTCTGTTATCTCTAGCATTAAAGAACAAGGCAGAGGATGTTTCTAGGGGAGGCAAACAATAGCAATAATTAACACTAAGCCAATAATATTTCATATGTCAAAAATGGAACACAGAATTTTCCAAAGCAAGCCTATACTGCTATCATCTTTGAACCTATGTTAACCTGGGAGGCATGCTCTTTTTATTTGACTATATAATCACATAATTTATAGTCACATATGTGATTATATAGTCAAATATATATAATCTGGCATGGTAAAAGTAAATCTTGGCATAGTAAAAGTAGCTACAATGGAGGATATTATCCAGAATACAACATATATAGCTACTACTTGTTGTTGGTCCGTGGATAATGGACTTAGAAGATGCAAGGGAGAAGCAACAATGAAGACTGGTAGAACTGTAATGTATCAAGGAAGACTAATATAGTTTCAGTGAGTGAAATATCTATGATCATATAAATGCTCATTTGAAGTTGCAAAAACAAAGATCTATGTAGAGTTTAGCACTTTCTCTCCACAACACAAAGTGTTGTTTACTGTGTTCATGTTTAAATCAATCATGGTAGAGGAATAGAAGCTGCTCACTGGGCAACAACACAGATGCCCCAAATGAGGTCTTTCATTTTGAGCCTTGAATTTCCTCATAACAGCATTCACACTATTATTTTTTTATCATTGTGTGTGTGTGTGTGTGTGTGTGTGTGTGTGTGTGTGTGTGTGTAACTGGAGATTTAATTCAGGTACATTCTACCTCCAAGCTTCAACCCTACCCCTTTTATTTTTATTTTTATTTTGAAACAGGGCCTTGTTAGGTTGCAGGAGTCTCACTAAGTTGCTGAGGCTGGTCTTGAACCCACAATTATCCTGTCTCAGCTTCTCAAGTACTGTAATTGCAAGTTCTTGATTATGAATCCATTCAGAAAATCTGCTTTCTGGACACAAATTTTTCTAGGGCTACATCATGTTTTATCCAGCAACTGATTCCTACAGAATATTTTTTATTTTTTTAGTTTTAATTGGTGCATTGAAATCATACAGCTTTGTTAGGTTCAGGAAAAGGCATACATGCACACATTTCCCATTTAATACTTCCCCAATTCCTGCCCTACTCCCTCGCCCTCCCTCCTTCTCAAGTTCAGTTTAGTGATTGACTTTGATGTGATCCTGAAAGCGGTTCATTTAACAGGTAGTTTTGAATGTACACTATACTACAAAATATACCTGATATAAAGTTAATATATATAGGGAAAAATTAACTTATAAATACATAATTTTAGTTTGTTAACAGTAGACAAAAACTTCATAGAAAAATCTGCAGAAGCAGCTTTTGTAAGCAACGAAGGGTTACGGAAGGATTTTAAATAAGGCAATAAAAGGTACAATATACCTTTCAAGATAGCACCCTGCTCAGACTGTGACCTACCAATAAGTTGGATGCTGTATAGAACTGTACAGAGCTTTAAAATCTTACCCTATCTGCAAAAAAAAAATATGACCCTCCTTATTCAGAGGCATAAAAGAACTTTATTACTATTGGCAAAATGAGAACACAGATCATCAAGTTCATTTGCAATGTTCTTCTGTGCCCCCATTAACCCAAGCCTGTGTCTCAGAGTCACACAAACACAGACACCTACACATCCTGAGTTATACCACAAAGGGTAAATATTGAGCTGGAGAGGCTCACAATGTTTATAGTGAGTGGAAGTAAATCTTCTCATCTCAAAAGCAAAACCCTGAGAAATGATCTGGATTAAGAATTTTCAGAGCCGGGTGTGGTGGCATATGATTGTAATTTGGGAGGCTGAGACTAAAGGATCTGGTTTCATGGCCAGCCTCAGTTACTTAGTGAGGCCCTCTGCAACTTAGCGAGATCCTGTTTTAAAATAAACAATATAAAATAGGGCTGGGGTGTGGCTCAAAGGTATAATTCCTCTAGGTGCAATCCCTAGTGCCACAAAAAAAAAAAAAATCAGGATCTTGCATTCATGATATAACTTACATGTTGACTTAAGATTTTAAGTATCAAGTAGAAAATTGGATATATATATATATATGTGTGTGTGTGTGTGTGTGTGTGTGTGTGTGTGTGTGTGTATATATATACATATACATATATGTAATCTTTGAAAAATTTTATAGCGTGCATCTCCAAATTAAAAGAGAAGTATACAAACATGTTAGTTTACCCTATGATTATTCATCTAAACTTATTTATTCGTTTTGCTTTTTTGTGTGTGGTACTGGAGTTTGAACACAGCAGCATTTTACCTCTGCACTATACCCCTAGACTTTATTATTTTTTTAAATAGGTTCTTTATAAGTTAACATACGTTGGCCTTGAATCTGTGATTCTCCCTTCTCAGCCTCCCAATGGCTGGGATTACAGTCATGCACCATAATGTCCAACTTAAATCTACTTTTCTAAGATCACCGATATTTTCCTTCTCCATACTTCACCAATATCACAGCTATACTACACTCATTTTTAACCTTACTTCTTTGTAGAATTTAGCAATATTGAAAGCAATTTTTTTCTTCATATTGTTTTCTCATTGACTTTCATTAACACTGTGCATCTTGATTTCCCTTACATTTCTGACTATTTATGTTCTATATCCTTCCTATTCCTTCTTCTCTGGCAAGATCTGATTCTTTTCTTAATTTTCACACTGCCCTTGATTGATTGCATGTATCACCATGGTTTCAACTGATTTTATATATAAAGATCTTCCAAATATAGCTTTCAAGACTGGGCTTTAGAGCCGGGCATGGTGGCACATGCCTATAATTACAGTATTTGGGAGACTGAGACAAGAGGATCCCAGGTTCAAGGACAGCCTCAGCAAGAAGTGAGATTCTTATCAACCTAGAAAGACCTTGTTTTCCAAATAAGAAATAAAATTGGGCTGGGGTGGAGCTCAAAGGTAGAATGCCTCTGGTTTCGATCCCCAGTACCGCAAAAAAAAAAAAAAAAAAAAAAGACTGGGCTTTATTTGAACTTCATTAGATGTTATTCCTTGGATTTTCTAAGGGAGCTTCAAAGTTAGAAGGTCTAGTGATTTATATTCCTTTTACATCTTCTTATACAAACCTCATTTTATTTTTTGTCACTGACAGAAAATGAGCACAGAAAGGAATTTTTGAGCCACCTTTTTTTTTTTTCTATTTTCTCAGGCTCTCCTTTATTAACTTCCCAGCCCTTCCACTGCCCTAATTTGAGCATGCATCATTTCTTGCTTTAAATGTTTTAATAGTTTTAGAGTGGTAGCTGTATATCCATGTTTAAAGACACAATTCACAATTTCCCGAACCAACCTAAGTGTCTGTCAATAGATAAATGGATAAAGAAAATGTGATATACATACACACACACACACACACACACACACACACACAAAGGGTACCTCTATCTATATATCTGTATCTCTATATCTATATCTATCTATACCATTAAGAATAAGAGGGCCCAATGTAACCCCAGTTTGAGACTGAAGGCCTAGGAGCTCCCTGGAGTACTGCTCATGTTAGTCGATGTTGAAGGACTGAAGAAACCAGAATCAGATGTGCACAGGTGATGGTAGCATCAAAAGACTCACCGGCTCAAAAAGAACTGAGTTCACATGCACTTGCCTCCACCAGGTGCTCATAGAACATGTAAAAAAATTTTGATATGGAGCTCAAAATAACATTCTGGCATAGAGTCCAAAACTCTCTTGAAACACAAATATTTGTGCCATTTAAATTATAATTAAAGAGTATTCTCAAGTCCAAAAGTCCTCACCCAATAAAAAATTAAGGAAGAATTTATGTTTCATGCAAACATGTACTTCTAGTAAGATGTAGAGGAGCCTGTCCACACAAATTCATGCACTTCCAAGAGTCTTCACTGTGAAGACCTTTGATTGATTCCACCTGGAGCTACCAATTAATTCCAGCTTGATTAAAATTTAAGCTGTGGGTCAGAACTCAGTTTAAGAGTGACACCAAAATCAATGTGTTTATCCATGTGAAAACATGGAAAGTGAAGGTGCATTATTTGTTCCTTCATTGGACTTTTGTGAAGCATGACGAGAGGGGTAATGTCTCCTCTGATGTTCCTATGTCTCAACTAAGCTCTTTTGGGGCCAAATAAATATCTTGCTCTCTGGAATATAGTTCATATTCTTTGGTGATACTGGGATTGAAACTAGTGGTACTTGACCTCTGAGCTACATCCTCAGCTTATTTTATTCTGAAACAGGATATTGCAAAGTTACTGCAAATTGGCCTCAAACCTGCAATCCTTCTGTCTTAGCCTCCCAAGTACTGGAATACAGGTGTGAATCACCATCCCCAGCACAGGTTACATTTTAAACTAGAAAAGAAACATAGAGATAATGGATTCAGAATTATTTGATATTTTGGATGCTCTTATCATAGGGGTGTTCTATTAGTCAGGGTTGAACTGTAAAAGCAGAAGACATCTAATATATTTACAACACAAGAAAATAAAGATTTCACATTTTTAACACAGCTGACAGACTAGAACATTTTACTTCAATTATTTTTTGCATGTATTTTTATCTTCTACTTTCTTCTCTCCCACTTAATACATTCATGTGTTGGCTTTCAAAGTAATAATAATAATGATTTTACCTTCTTCTTGGAAAGAGGAGACACAGAGTCTCCTAAGTCTTTGTAGTAGACTCAGATCGGATTTCCCCAGAAAACTGCTGGTTTTTCCATTGGCCCTGCCTTTTAAATTTGGTCTGGATTCTTTACAGGTAGATGAACCCTAAGCTTTATGCCTGAAATTTCTAAGTTCATACTTTTTCTGTCATTATTGGGTCTTCTGTCATCATTATTGACAATAAACTATACAGACATTAAGGGATTTATATGGGATTATATATCTACTAGACTCATTATGAATAAATTCACACCAAAAATCTGTCAATTGATTAGAATAAGACACAGCATAATCAGTGGAATATAAGTTACTTTTATTTTTGTGTCCCCAGAAATTAACATCAACTCAGGGTCCATGTTTCTTAGTCTTTGTGATCTCTGAATATATTTCATTTCCTAGCAATAACTTCCAGGGCTACACTTCCTTTGGGAAAGACCTGAAAGCAGGTTTGTATATATACGCAAAGCATTGTTAAGGATTTCTTCCTGAAAGAAGAAAAGGTTCTTCCTTTTCCTTCTCTTCAATTATGGGACTGTGGATGTGGGAACTGGGTTATGGTTATGAACTGCTTATACCTGAGAATTACTGCGGAAACTCAAGTCAGGTTTCTGATCACTAGACCTAGAATATCCAACTTATAGGCACATGTTATATTTTGCTTGTCTACACATCTGTTTCACTGGTAAAGAGCTCATAATTAATTAGAAATTTCTATATATCCTTGATGTCTATTGTGGACATTCTAAATTCTTTGTCTTTAAATGTTAAAGACATATAAAGGTGTAGTGGTGTATGCCTGTAATCTCAGTACTTGGGAAGCTGAGACAGGAGGATAGCAAGTTTGAGGCCAGCCTCAGAAATTTAGCAAGACCCTCAGCAAATTAGTGACATGCTGTTTCAAAATAAGCAATTAAATAGGGCTGGGGGTGTAACTAAGAGGTTGAATGCCCTGGGATTAATCTCAGAAACACACACACATGCACACACAGTTATATCTAACATTTATTGGTTCAGGATTCTTTAAAATTAGATCAGGGGTTCCATTATAATAGCCACATTTTCCACATCAACTCCATCCTTCAGAAAACGGTTACAAAATTACTCAAGGACAAGGGCGCCCCATCAACTCACATGCATGTACCAGTTGAGGCATTTCTCACTGTTTTGGTGAAGGACTATCACAATATCATAATAGCAATGTACTCTGTCTTTGGATTTCCTCCTTCATGCTATTCAGGGAGAAGTCAAGCATCTCAACTTTACTGAAAGTATCTGATTATTGAAGCATGTTCTCAGATAAAGAGAAAATAAACTGCTTAAGACACTTCTAGCTGCATGAGCTCAAATGTGTAGATGTGAGGAAATGTAGTCATGTGCCTAATCTGGCTGAAACCAATGTTGCATATTTTGCTTCATAATCAGTAGATCTTAGTGTATATCCACATATATGTTTCCCTGATTCCCATTGACTTAAATTAACCTTCATTGTTCTTCAGTTTATGCTATCTTCTTCTGTACCTGGAGAGCACTTTACAGTTCTTGCCTTGGAACATTCTGGATAAAGTTCTAGTTACAGACCCGAATGCAATGAGGAGCCATTGGGGAATATTCAAAAGAACAAAAGTCTTTTGCAAGACAGCTGTCTTGAAATGAAGTTGATGGAGTCGTGGTCAAACAATTAATTTATTTTATAATTCTTCAACCTATACAATTAGACTTGGGCTCTGTTGCTCTGTGACACCAGAGATGATATTTTTTAAAAATTATACTTTTATTGGTGCATTGCAACTACACATTATAGTGAGGTTCAAAGTGATACAAACATATGTGCACATAGTACTTGTGTTTCCCTCCACCTCCCCACACACGTCAATGAGATAGGTAGTGATACCTTGGTATAAGGACATAGCATTATTTGAACTGTTTCTTTCACCAATTCTACATTTCCTCTCCCTACCTCCTGCCCACATCCCCCTTCCACTATTCCACTGGTCTCTGTTATTTATCTGAAGTCTCTTTCATCTCCCATTTTCTTAGCTCTAGCTTCCACATATGAGAGAAAACATATGAACCTTGACTGTATAAGATTGTCTTTTCTATAATCTCTCTTTATTTCCCCCATAGAGCAGCCAATATTTCAAAAATTTCAGGTAAAAATGTTTTTATACAGATTTTCAGCTCATTTAACAATAGTCATTCTATTCCACATCATCATTATGATATATGAATATGGTTACTACACCCTCTGCTTGATATACCCAAACCTTACTTATTCTTAAATGACCTCAGTTAATAATCTAAGCAATCTTCTTTTAGATTGAGCTTCCTGGATAAGAATTCTGAGCAGAGTTTAGTTTGTCTTTAAGATACACAGCTGTGTAAACGGGTGAGGAGAAATATGGGGTCATATTTTCAACAATGAAGCAACCCCAATGATCTATTAGTCAACCAGAAAAGGATATCAGGACCTAGAATATCCCTTAAGAATTGTCATAGATTGGGCCAAAATGTCCAGGCCTTAAATATGTCCATTCTGATGGGTGACAATGTTAGTTACTTATATAAATGCATAATATCTTGCATAGTAACTCTCTATAGCTGAAGCAATCCATGAAGAGGCTGAGAACTAAAAATTGTTAGCCAACAGTATCCCTTGCAGCTAGGGCACATCTTTGATTTGGAGGTTTTCTGGGACTCATATTGCTGTATCTACCATATTATATTTTCTGCCTGAATGTAAATAAACATCATGTTCACACCCAGTCAAGCGAGAAACTCAATTCAGAAGTGCATCTTGAAGACCTACTTTCAGAGACTACTTGAGAAAATAACAGAGGTATCATTTAGGATCCCACCAGGAAAATGGAAACCATTTTATGTGTTTGGAATCACTAGTCTTGGGATAATTGAAAAACTATTAAGCCAACCACAGAACTTAGAAAACGATTGGGTAGGTGACAACTGGAAATCACTAATGCTTCTTATTTGGCAATAAACAGAGAGATGATAACAAAGAGAGATGGAAACAAAGTCATCCAGCGGAATAAGAAACTATAACATGTTTGTATACTGTGATCTAGAGACACAAAGGAGATATTGCCTCTGTCAGTGACATTTCCAGAAACAAATAGGAAGATACTCGTATTTCTCCTATGATCTTGGCCTTTAAAGTTCACCACTGCTTCTCATTTATAAATTCCATGTAGAAATCATATACATGTAGTCCAGAAAATACTAAAGGGCCTCAAGCTACCTGAATATACAGAAGAGAAGAATCTAAGGAAAAATATGCCAACAACTAACAAAAACACCTCAAAAGGATCCAATAGTATATAAATGTTAAGTTGACAATCAATTATAAAAGTTTGGTTATGTAATTTGTATAGTATATAAATGTTAAGTTGACAATCAATTATAAAAGTTCGGTTATGTAATTTGTATATTTTGTAATTCCACAAATATGTATATATTAATTATACATGAAAGTATTTCAAGCTATATTTTAAAAGTTGGTTTTCCAAAAGTATAAAAATAAAACTGTCATTTTGATACATAGCCAGCATTAATGAGAACATTATTGGAATCCTGTTTTCCACTTGGTATATAAATGAAGAACTTGGACAGAGTTCAGGAAAGAAATATATAAAATAACTCATGTTGGTGTGAGCTCTATTTGATGAGTCAACATTCCCTGGCTTAAGTATAATACAAGAATTAAAAACAATGGAGATATTGCATGAGCTTTAGTGTAATAGCTCCTGTAATTTCATAGAGAATTTAGAAGATAAAGAAGAGGCTTACTTTTAAAATTATGAAGACTAGCCATAGAGGTATATGTGCTTATGGTATTTTAAAGGTGATTTGCATGAGCTGGGCTTTATTCAGGTAAATTATTACTCCCACTTTAACAATCAAAGCACTAAGTCTCAAAGAACCCAGTGATTAACTCAAGAGCATGCATATAGTAATAAAAAGATGAATATAGTTCTGAATATTTAAAATTAATCTTTGTTTTGTTTATTCTATTTCAAATATATATATATATATATATAGTTGCATACAAATAAATATTCCCATTTCAAGAATTATAAAAGTAAATAAAAATAAAGAGCAATGTACAGAAATAAATTAAAACCATCTGTCTAGAAATAAATGTGGTCAAAATTTTGTATAATTTCTGTCAGTTATTTTGACTGTCTTTTATGCATTTTTTGCTTTTAGGCACATTATAATGAGCTCCGACTAACTCAAGTAATTTAAATGTTTTTTTAACACAGTTTAATAAATGTATTAGGATAATTAGTCTTCATAGCTTCAACTGATAAGCCTCTTACATCTCTGTGATTAAACACACTAAAAATTTACCTATTGGTCCTTTAGGTGAAGTCTTACGGTGTCCAGGTGGCCCACTTGTTTGATTGCTGCACATTGAGGAACACCTCTCATCCAAGTTTGCCATAGTTTAGGAGGAAAGAAATAAAGGAAAATATTGTATATTGTCTACTCAAACCAGAAATGCTATGCATTACTCCTTCTCGAAGGAATTTGTCCTGAATGATTTATATGTTCCCAACTTCAGTGCATGAGAAACTCAATGTAAAGAAGCATAGCAAGTTCTACTAGGAGGACTAACAGTTTCTACTAGAACATGGCATCCAATTTTTGACAGTACTTATCCTATTTTTAACTCCTATATAAAATAAAAGTGTGTGTGTGTGTGTGTGTGTGTGTGTGTGTGTTGCTACTGATATCACCTTTTTCTCTCATATTCTCTATAGACACATTTGCCTCCTGGATTTTATGATCCTATTAAGAAAGATCCCACCTCAGAAATTTGCATTTGTAATTTTCTCCATCAGAAATGTTCCTCTTTATGAAATGCCCATAGATTTTAGCCTCACTACTCTAGGTCTAGGCTCAGTAACACTTTCTCAGAGATTTCTTCCATGACTTTTATATTTAAAAATATTAATTATCCCCCTACTTTCTACCTTTCCACACTCCATACTTTATCATAACATGTCACTTTCTGTATGTTTTAGTTATAAACTTTGTACTTTGCTCTCTCCACTAAAATTTATGAACAGATTTTCATTTGTTAATGTTATATTAGTTCCATATATGGAACTAATATATATAATTATATATATTACTAACTATATTTATATATATTACTAATTATATATATAATTATATATGTATATATATAATTCAATGAATATTTCTTAAATAAATACCTGGGGAAGTGTTTAAGTTTTTTTTTCTATTTTATTTGTCCTAAATTCTGTTTCTTGCTCATCTAATTTCCCTTTGTCTCAGACTCTCAGGATGTTTTGATATGTATAAGTACAAGTAAGATTCCTATTGTCTCCTTTAATTCAGCAATAATATAATAAGCTGAAATAGTCCCTAGTCACTCTGTCTGTCTATATGACATTCTATGACCAGAATGTAGTGTATGCAAAATAAAAATTGAACCATGTAGTTATTTTCTTTTGTCCTCTCTACTTCTTAATACTTTGTGCAACATTGCATTCAAGAGATTTACGTGTCACCAAATGAAATGTGTCACTTGCTATTATTTCTTCTTCCCCCACTATTGTTACCACACACTTATAGTCTATGCCTATTCCTTCTTTAAAATTGGAGAGGATGGACATAAGTAACATATTTCCATATATATTTTAATTTTTATATTTTTATTGGTGCATTATAGTCTCACATCATAATACAGTTCACAGTGATAGTGATACACATGCACACAGAACTTGGTGGGCTTTCCCCTGGCTCCCTTCCTACTCCCCTTCCCCATACAGGGTATTGAGATTGATGTTGGTATTCTCACATATGTGCAGAATGTCAATGGAAGTGCTTCTTCATTAATTCTCCTCCTTCCCCTCTCTCCTAGACCACCACCTTCTCTCCACTGGAGTTTCTCCTCTATTATCTAAAGTCCTTCTTATGTACTGATTACTCCCTGGTTACTGCATATGAGATAAACTTTCTGTGATTGGCTAATCTCACTTAACATAATGTTCTCCAGGTCCATCCATTTTCCTGCAAATGACATAAAAGAAACAACACTGTCTCTGCACCACAGTGATTTTCACATCTTAGCATGTAACCTCTATGCCCCTCAAAAGACACAATTCTGGAAGTCCTCAATAGTATTTTAAGTCTAAATTTTAAATACTTCCATGTAGTTCTAAGACAAAAGATTTATTGGTATATATAACTATAATAGATGGAGAGTTTAGGATAAGTTTAAAAATAAATAAATAGCTTTCTACTTTCAAGTGCATTTTTGGTCATTTTCTTTTACTTCTTGAATTTGCAGTTGATATAATTCCTCTAGAACTCAAACAATGATTTATTTCAGTCTTATCCTGTGGTGTGGGTAGTATTTGTGTGTTTATTTCAATGTGTGTGTGTGTGTGTGTGTGTGTGTGTGTGTGATTTCTACACATACATGTTGGCAGGCACATCTTTGTGCACACATATCATTTGGAAAGAATGTAAAAGATGGCCTTCTATTTTGAATGTCAACACATTTCTAAGGAAAATGATAATTGAAACCCCAGAAATAAATATGATATAGAAAAGTATCTAATATAGCATGAAATAAAACCAAGTAGCACATTTACTTTTATGACATAAAAGATATTTTCCAATATGCATTAATATGAAATAACACCCTAAATTTGCTATTTTGCAGATTTTTTAAGAAACAAAATTCTCCCTAATGTAACTATGTTAAGCTTAATTATATTGCATTGAACAATATAATAAACATTGGCACTCTGAATTAGATAAGGTGTCAAAAATGACTTGGCTACTTAAATGATATTACAAATTAAAGCTAATTGACAGAAAATGACATTGCATAAGCATTAAATATAGTCATAATTTGATTGGAATTTAATCCCAGAATAGTGTTTTGTGGGCAAAAATATATGAACTGTGAAAAAATGTTCAAAATAATGACACAATTGACCAGTTCAGATCATTGCTTAAAATCCTCATCGTCCCTTCTTTTTTCATGCTGAAAGAGCATTTTGCCAAAGCCTAATTTGAAGTCATTTTCAACTGCTATTTTTATTTCTATTGCCAATTATCCTTAATTATCAGAAACTTTTTTTCATAGTGTAATGGATGCTCATATGTTATTATGCTCATTAAACTGTAACTCTAAATAGAACAATAGATTCTGATAAGTACTGGTTTGTTATAGTTTTGAAATTTCAAGAACTCCTTACTCTATTAACTTCAAATTCATACTCCATAAAACATTTGTTTAGAATTAATAACTATTGCTTTTTAAAGCCAAGGAGTTTTAAAATCCTTTAGGAGAAAGAACAGTAATTCATGTGATACCAGTAAATTTTGTGTCAGTACTTCTTCATTATAAAAGTGTGCTCTGCCCATATTCTAGTAAACTGGCATTAGATGATAGAAAGCTTGACAAATGATAAGTCTATACACAGAACTTGCATTCTGGAAGTGTGGATTTGTTTGCCTTCATTTATATTCAAAGCGTATCTAAATATTTTCCAAATTTTCATGTTCTGTATTATTTTAACATTAGCTTCAAGGGATATTACGTATGAGATTTGAAAGGCTAGATGCATGTTAGCTCTATGGAAATGGGTATTACTTCCTCCTGGCCACCCTCAGCATCAGGGTTGGAGGTGATGGAAGAGAGCTTTAGTATGTCCTTGCAGCTTCCAATTGTCCTCATGGGGTCCAGATGAAACTTGTTCTGTTGCACATTCAGCTTTCCTTCCAAACACTCAATCCAGCTGAACTATATATAGCAAATTCAAGCTTAGCATAGATGCAGAAGCACAAGCTTACAGAAAGTGTTATACTTTTTTTTGCAATTGTGGGAGGTCTGACACCCATAAAAATTCAATTAAAAACTGATAGTTTGGTTTTGCTGTTCAAAGTTTGGCTGTTTCACCTGCTTTCCTCCATTTCTCTGGAAGTTGTTAGAAGATGCACCAGAATCAGAGAGTGATTCAGAGGAAGATGTCTTCACCCATGCAGATTGCTATAACAATTACCATAAACACAGTGGGTTATAAACAGCAGAAGTTTATTTTTCATGGTTCTGGAGACTGGAATATCCAAGATCAATTCGCTGGTACATTTGGTGTCTGGTGAGGGCCCACTTCTTGTTCACAAAATTGTACCTTCTCCCTATGTCCTCCCAATGTAGATGGCAAAGCAGATCTCTGGTTCTGTTTTTATAGGTTCTAACTTAATCTATGATAGCTCTGCCCTCATGAAGTATTCACCATCACACTAATTATTCGGGTTCATCATATAAATGTCAGAGAACACAAGATTCATACCTTAGCAATCTCCCAACCTGGGCTCCGACGGCAAGGAATTCCATAATGTACATAAGGTGAAATCCTAGAATATTCCTTCCCAGGAAATTCAGGTAGCAAATAGTATAAACTGGAATACAGATGCCCCCAACTTCCACTTAGACTTAATGGTCTTTCCACTTTAGAGTAGTGTGAAAACATACACTTCAATAAAAAACATACTTCAAGTCTTGAATTTTTATCTTTTCCCAGGCTAGCAATATACAGTAAGATACCCTCATGAGGCTAGAAAGTAACATTGAGCTACAGCTCCCAGTCAGATGTGATCACACTCACTCAGTCCACACTCTTGAGTGTACTGTGTGGCTAGAATTTGGGGGACAGGTTTTTAATAAACTACATAAGATAGCAAACATTTTATCATAAAGTAAGTTTTTTGCTAGAGAATTTTAGCCAGATGTAGGCTAATGCCCCCAACTTCCACTTAGACTTAATGGTCTTTCCACTTTAGAGTAGTGTGAAAACATACACTTCAATAAAAAAACATACTTCAAGTCTTGAATTTTTATCTTTTCCCAGGCTAGCAATATACAGTAAGATACCCTCATGAGGCTAGAAAGTAACATTGAGCTACAGCTCCCAGTCAGATCTGATCACACTCACTCAGTCCACACTCTTGAGTGTACTGTGTGGCTAGAATTTGGGGGACAGGTTTTTAATAAACTACATAAGATAGCAAACATTTTATCATAAAGTAAGTTTTTTGCTAGAGAATTTTAGCCAGATGTAGGCTAATGTACTTCTTTTGAGTGTATTCACAAGGCTCAGTCAGTCACAATATTCAGTGTGTTTGGTGCATTAAAGAATTATTAACTTATGGTATTTCCAACTTATGATGGGTATATTAAGATATAACTTCATTGTTAGTTGAGGATTATCTCTATAAAAGCGAAAGACTATAAATGTAAAGCAATCAGATTTATTGTCTTATGGTCTTTGACACATTTAGGGGGAGTTTTCTGTATTGGCAAAAAGATTAGGGATAATTAGTAATAACTACATTTGGAAAGTTAAGCAAATATGAAATAAAAGAAATGAATAATTATTGTACTTCTCACATGTAAACTACATTTACCCCATCTCAACAGTCCCAACGTTTTAGCCCATTCTAACACCAACTCTAAATTATCATCTAAATTATTTACTAAAAGACCCCATATCTTATCTAATTAGTGATGTGAATCAGGTACATTGACTAAATGTATGATTAATACTGAGACATTTCTATCTGTGGACCTATGAAACTTAGAAAACAAGTTATCTCCTTCCAGTACACAAGAGTGAGGCAGTTCTAAAATAGAGACTTCCATTCTTAAGGAGACAATGGAAGGAATATAGTGGTGCTGGTCTAAAGCTACAGGCAAAATTACATTAGATTCCCAGGCCTGAAAATGACCTCCAGTAGGTTGATACTTATGGAGAAACAGTTCTAGCCTTGAATGCAGGCTCTATCTGAGACATAAATGAGGTTAGATACTATGTTTGCTGATATACTTGGAAAACCGAGTATGAGAGAAAAAGCAGACTTTTTCTACAGCCACATAGTGTTCTGCCAGAATTTATTCTTATGATAAGGAAGCAAGCTTCTTGGCATAGTAACTGATAAACTGTGTTCTGGATTTCTAATATGCTTGGATACATTATGAAGAGAGGATAAAGAAATGTAGGACAAGAAGACTTGGGACAGGAAGGTTGTTAGATTAAAGACTGTATCTTTTTTATTCCGGTTCTGTACAAAGCATCTTATGATTTTCTGAAAGAAAATATGTCTATTGTTTTTCTGTCTATAAGTATCAAGCTGAAGCCTTCAATAAACATGCAGTTGCTGAACCTGTCGTGCATGCTTTGCATCCCCTGTGTCCCGCGACCTTTACCTAGGGAAACCAACGCACTAGACATTGACATCTGGCACCAGAACATGATCCCTGCATACGTTTGTCAGGAAGGATGAGTGTAAATATATTGCAGGGTGATGGGACAATCTACGTATTCTTATTTTTCTCTGCTACAACATTTTCTTAAAGCCCATGGGACTCCTGTTTCTTCTTCTTTACTTGGATATGTGTTTAACTATAGCTATGGAGTATAATCTTTGGTTTCCTGACAAAGGTTTTGATAATACTCTTAAAAAGTTATAAATAGAATTGCCAACAAAAATGAAAGTAAAACTTTTTGCTATGGCATGTTCTACAAAAAAGAAAACTCAGGCTAAATCTAATCTTTTTAGCTGAGGATTAAAAAATTGTATGTCTTTAAAAAAAAAAGAAACATAAATATTTGCAATGGCAAATGTGGTTTAATGAGTTAGTTGCAAAAAAGGCTACAACAGATGCACAAAGTACTAAACCAGTTATTTTTCATATTTCTTACTCTATTTTAACAGAAATAGGAGCATGTGATGCTCCCCAGGATCAAGAAGTTTATAAGCCTGGCAAAGAGTCCATCTGACAGGAGATGGTTCTTGAACAAAAGTAATGCAAATGGTTAATGAACTTCATGTGAAATTTTTAGCTATGTGTAGAAATATTTATTCAAAATTTAGATAGCTGTACAGTAAGGACAAATGTTGATCTGATCCTGAGTTGTTTTTCATTATGTTTTGTTTGCTTGTTTTAAAAATCCTAGTTTTGTGTTATAAATAAAAAATCCCTTAAAGTGCACAAATAAGATCATGGGTAATTTAACGTCTCTAAAAACTTACCCCCAGAGTGCATATTAAATAAGTAAAAGACAAAAGTTTAAAAGTTAAAGAAAAACTGGTTTTTGTTACCCTTCCTGGTTCTAAGGTAAATTAAAAGATGGAGGTTTATTCTGTAAATAATAAAGATGGCAATGTTTAACACAGATCTGCCACATGGTGACAGTGGCCACCAGAACAATTTTGTTTCTGTGTCGTCCATGGCTGGCAGTTCCTACTTAGCACATTGCTTAAAAAAGGGTTATCTATAGAGATTCAATACCTGGTAATTTAAAGCTATAAGATATATGTTTGTATCCATACAAGCATATCCATGTGGTACCAAAATTAATTTAAGAGTGCTCATTAAGTTTAAAATGGATCCAAATACCTTTTAGTTCACATGACTTAAGTCTTTAACAAGTAAGTTTTTTTTTAAGTTTTTAAGTAAGAGATATTATTAAAGGTTAACAGATTTTTTTTCAGGTAAAGCAATTAAAGATTATATGTCTGTTCCTATTTGATATTAAAATTACAATACTTATCATTTAATTTAGAAGGCTTTATGAAAAGAGTAATTTAAAGTATTGACTAACTATTAAAATGGGTAAACTAAGTAAATGCAAGTAAATATTTTTAAATAGTTTATCTTTAATAAGTAAGTTAAATGTTAAACATCAATTACAAATATATATGGTATTCTTGGTTTAACATATACAAAACAAAATATATTTGAGTCTAATAAAAATGTTTTTTATATGTAAGAAACAATTTACTATTACAGTTTTTTGTATGTTAACTAAACATGAGTCACTAAGGGTCAAAGTTCTAATATATGCTAATATACATATGTAAAACTAAAAATTTCTTAAGTTATGTTTTAACAAATAAATATTAGAAACATCAAGTGTTTTAATCCTAATGCTAAATGACAGGCTGGAATTTAACCTGTTTGTATTCCAACAGGTATTTTTGGTCCTTTGTCACCAAAATCTTTTTGTCTTTTAGTAGGAAGTAAAAGTTAAGATGAATGGAAAAACTATTACAGGATTAATTGATACTGGTTCTGATATTACTATCATCATGAAAAAAGATTGGCCTCTAACGTGGAATACAGTTACTATACCTTGTAATATTAGAGGTGTTAGTTCAGTCTCTGTTAATACTGTAGAACAAAGTTTACAATATATAACTTTTCAATCAGAAGATAAACAAATAGCAGTTATTAAGCCCTATATTTTAGATGTGCCTATTAATATTTTAGGAAGAGATTTATTAGAACAATGGGAGCTCATATTCAATTTTAAACTTATAGATGGAGCCTTTAAAAATTTTATGGAAATCTAAGGATCCTTTATGGATTAAACAATGGCCTTTATCATCTACAAAATTGGGTGCAGCACATAAATTGATAGAAGAACAATTATTAAAGAAACATATTGAACCCTCCACTTCCACTTGGAATTCTCCTATTTTTGTTATAAAGAAAAAGTCAAACAAATGGTGTTAACTTACAGACTTGAGGGGAGTAAATGCTACTATGTTTCCTATGGGAGCTCTTCAACTTGGTCTTCCCACTCCTTCTATGTTGCTAAAGGACTGGCCTTTAATGGTAATTGATTTGCAGGATTGTTTCTTCACCATTCCCACTCATTAAGATGATGCTAAAAGATTTGCCTCAAATTAACAATAGAGGACCTCACCATCATTATCAACGGTGAGTATTACCTCAGGGAATGATAAATTCCCCTACTATGTGCCAATTATATGTTGATTAAGCTTTACAAACCATAGGAAAGAAATGGTCTCATTTGTATATATCTCATTATATAGATGATATTTTATTTGATGGACCTGATTATCAAGAATTAGAACAACAATTACACATTTTGCCTCAATATTTTAAACCATTTGGATTAATTGTAGCTCCTGAAAAAATACAAAAAGACAAAATAATAAACTATTTAGGATAACAAATAGACAAATAATTATACCTCAAATAATGTCTTTGTGTACAAATAACCTAAAAACTCTTAATGATTTTCAAAAATTATTAGGAAATATTAATTGGTTAAGACCTTCCTTAGGAATTCCTAGTTATCAATTACATAATCTTTTCTCATTATTACAAGGAGATCCTAATTTAAATAGTCCTCATATATTAACTCCTAAAGCTAAACTAGAGCTACAAATAGTTAAAACAAAAATTAAAAATACATTTTTACAAAGAGTTGATATTAATAAACCAATTAAATTGTATATGTTAAATACTTACAATATCCTACTACTATCTTAGGTCAAAATTGCCTCCCTCTTTAATGGATTTATACTAAATGTACATTTTCTAAATCTATTACTACATATGAAGAAATGATTGCTTATATTATTCAGTCAGGAAAACAGCATTGTATTACTTTATCTGGCACAGATTATAACTCTATTATTTTCCCTTTGTCTAAAGACAAAATAGAATACATGTACCAAAATGTTGGAAAGTTTACAAATAGCTTTGATTAACTTTGTAGGACAATTTGAATATCAATTTCCTCATAGTAAACTATGGGATTTATTTAAAAAACAAGAATTTATTATTAATAACATTATAGTTACAAAACCTATTTTAAATGCTGTAACTGTTTTTACTGATGGATCGAAACATAAAAGTGCTTATTGGACAGAAAGTAAATACTGGATTGAATTTACTACTTATAATTCTGTACAACAAAATGAAGTATTTGCTATTCTCAAGGTTTTACAGGATTTCCCACAAGATATAAATATTATAGCTGATCTGCATATTCTGTAAGTATAGTATCTCAGATTTATAATGCTCATGTACAGTCTAATAAAACTACTTTATATTCTTTATTTTTATCTTTACAAGTTTGTTACTTAATAAAAATACACAAATATTTATTACACATATTTGGTCTCATACAAAATTACCAGGTTATTTAGCAAAAGGTAATAAAAAAGTTGATAAACTAGTTGCTTTCACTTTGCCAGAAAAAGAACATGAGATGTTACATACTAATGCTAATCATCTTCATACAACTTATAAAATTCCTTATCGCTATGCTAAACAAATTGTTACTCAATGTCCTATTTGTAAGCCTTTACATTTACATTCTGGATTAGCTGGAATAAATCCTCATGGCTTAACAGCTAATGAAATTTGGCAAATAGATGTTACTCATTTTGCTGAATTTGGTAAATTTTCATTTATTCATGTAACTATAGATACTTTCATTTATTCATATAACTATAGATACTTTTTCTTCATTTTTATGGGCTACTGCTCTGTCCGGAGAAACCACTAAGCATGTTATTCAACATCTTCTTGAAGTTTTTGCTGTTACTAAAACTGATAATGGACTGGTTTATACCTCACAAAAATTTAAACAATTTTGTCAAAATTTTGATATTAAACATTATACTGGTATTAAATATAATCCTCAAGGTCAAGCTATGGTTGAACAAGTACATCATACTCTAAAATTACAAAATAAAAAATTAAAAAGGAGAAATAAAGAGGATTTTGGAATGCCTGTATTAAGTTCACTACAATCAAATCCAAAAAGCATTTTACATCAAGCATTATTTATTTATTTATTTATTT
>PVLC010000732.1:37669-118248 GCA_004027655.1 Graphiurus murinus
TTTTTTTTGCGGTACTAGGGATTGAACTCAGGGGCATTCTACCTCCGAGCTACACCCCTAGCCCTATTTTTTATTCTTTATTTCGAAACCGGGTCTCACTAAGTTGTGGAGTGCCTCACTAGGTAGCTGAGGCTGGCCGCGAACCCGGATCCTCCGGTCTCAGCCTCCCGAATGCTGGGATTACAAGCGTGCGCCACCACGCCCGGCTCCATCAAGCATTATTTATATTGAATTTTCTTAATTTACCACAAGGAGATATTTTATCTAGAGCAGATGGACATTTTGTGGACACACCACTTCCACCTATGGAAGTGCCGGTTTGGGTAAAAATAGCAAAAGATGCTGAATGGATGACTGGTACTCTTTTAGTTAGAGGGAGAGGATATAGATTTGTATCATTACAGGATGGACACATTTTGTGGCTCCCAGGAAGATGGATCCAACCCTGACATGGAAATCAAACTCGGAGACAGGAGAAGATATGATGGACTTCTGGGAAAAGAAGAAATTCCAGTCATGGTGATGGCACAATTGTCTTTGAAAAAGAGGCCTAGAGGTCATCATGCTGCTCCTTTACCTACATGGTGTCAAGTAAAATCTTTGGCAGCACAAGGTCAAAGTATTGTACAACATTCTAGAAAGCCTTTTACAGCTAAAAACTTGTTTATGGCTATGTGTGCTTCACTAACTGTACAGTCTGCTCAGAGTACTGATGTAAGTTACTGGGCATTCATCCCTAATCCTCCATTGTTGGAACCTGTAGTTTGGGGAGGTCCTGATGTTCTTATCTATACTACTCCAAAGGTTTTAACTCCACCTTATAATGATTTGACTTATTTGAATTTTATGGATGGCACCATTTATAATTTTTATATCATGACCAATCTAGTCATCCAATTTGTACTGGAAAAGATCCTTGTCTAAATCTGGGATATCAACATTGGCTTTTGCCAGGAGTAATTACTTCCACCTCTCATACTCATTTGCAGAGATTATCTGCATGAGTTATTAATCAAACTTGGGGAAAAATTACTTCATTTGAAGAGTTATCCTATCCTGGATGTCCTGATTTTACTTATATTGGCATCTCCTATAAACCTATTGCTTGGCAATCATGCTTGGGAAAATTTGTAAAAATAATTCAAGAAAAATGGGTAAATTGGGGACCTTATGGTTTCTTTATTAACACTTGTTCAAAATGGAATATTACTCGATGTGATCTGCTTAATACCACAAGAATGAACACAGAGGAAAATGATACTGTTTCAGGACCTGCCCTTATGGCATGGGGAGATGGAGGATGGAGTGATGACCGTATCACCTTATTAGAAAAGCCAACTGCCATCCAGACTCACTCGTGGAAAGCTGCTGCTGCACTTAAACCTGCGTGACTGTTTAATGGGACTTTTTCTGGCACTGCCAGTTTGGCCTCTACTTATAATTTTACTTTGTTTAAATCTACAAATGTTACTACTTGTGCCCTTACCCTTTGTGTTTTTGATAGGTAATATTAGTTTTAAGAATGGAATTCATTGTTTTAATTGTCAACTTTTTAGTTGCATTAACGGTACTGTTTCTGGTTCTCATATTATGCTGTTACAGCAAAGAACTCATATATGGCTTCCTGTTCAGTTAGGAAGACCTTGGGCTCAAGATCCCTTAGATCATATTGTTGTTGAATTTTTCAAAAAATTGTTAAAACCATCTAAAAGAATGATTGGAATTATTGTTGCTGTAATTTTATGTCTTATTGCTGTTGCAACCACTGCTTCTGTAGCAGGAATTGCCTTGAAAACCTCTGTACAAACAAAAAATTTTGTGGAAGTTTGGCATAAAGATTCTCATGAATTATGGACCCAGCAATCACAAATAGATGCCCACTTGCAAACCGAAATAGATGTTTTAAGACAAACTGTAGCCTGGTTAGGGAAAAAGTACTTAATGTTGCAAGAACAAATTACTCTTAGATGTGATTGGAATTCAACAATATTTTGCATTACTGATTATGCTTTCAATGAAACTAAACATGAATGGTCTGTTATTCAATCATATTTGTTAGGAAATAAGATGGCAAAAGCACAAATAGAAAAATTACACACAGATATTTCTCAAACGTTTAGCAAAACTTTTCAAAAGTCTGATGCTTCTGCTATTGCTCAACTTTTTGTGGATAAGTGGATTAGATCCAAAAGGTTTATTTCAAAGTTCTGTGCACACTTTAGGAGAAATGATTACTGTTTTCTGTTTTATTTTACTTATATTGCTATTGTTATATAAATGTGTTATAAATCCTAATCAATGCAAGTTAACTACATTATGGATGGAAAAGTTTATGAAAAATGTTAAAAAATATAAAAGGAGGAATTTGTGGAGAAACAGTTCCATCCTTGAATGTAGGCTCTATCTGAGACATAAATGAGATTAGATACTATGTTTGCTTTTATACTTGGAAAACCGAGTGTGAGAGAAAAAGCAGACTTTTTCTACAGCCACATAGTGTTCTGCCAGTGTTCTTATGATAAGGAAGCAAGCTTCTTGGCATGGCAACTGGTAAACTGTGTTCTTGATTTCTAACATTTTTGAGTACAGACTAGTCTGGGAAAAGAACAAGAAGGTTTATTACAAGGAGACTTAAAACAAAGGGGGTTTATAAATTGAAATACTATTGCATTTCTACCTGAATTACACAGAAAAGCTTGTAACACAAAATATCTTATGACTTTATGAAAGAGAGCCTGTCTATTGTTTTTCTTCCTATAAGTATCAAGCTGAAGCCTTCAATAAATGTGCAGTTGCTGAACCTGTCGTGCTCTGCATCCCCTGCGTCCCGCGACCTTTACTCAGGGAACCCAATTCACTAGACATTGACAGATACTCTGGGCTTGCTAGGGTGACAACAGCACCCTCTTGTCCCACCAAGACTGTGGCTAAGGACTTTTCTTTCCTTGTGGTACTGGAGATTGAACTCAGGGACATTCTTCCTCTGATCTATATCTCCAGCCCTTCTATTTTTCATTTGAAACATAGTCTCCCTAAGTTGCAGAAGACCTAGCTAAATTGCTGAGACTGGCCTTGAACCTGCAATTATCCTGTCTCAGCCTCCAAGTACTGGGATTACAATCATGCACCATCACACCTGAGTAAAGAATCCTTAATTCATGCTTTGCTTTGGGAGTGTTCCCCTTCGTTTTATCCCATCTCTGTCCCTTTAAGTTTAGGTTAGCAGTACTTCCACTGAACTGATATTCTCATAAAGCTTTATATGTTCCTCTGAAATTCCTGGGGCTCAAGCCATGAAAAAGAGAATTCTCCAGAGATTTTTTTTTCTCAAAAACTAACTGTACCTCTGTTTCTGGATTCTGCTGAGGATGTTGATTGAAATATGAGACACACATGTAATCTCTTTAGCAAGTTTCTCAGGAACATCTTGAGTCTTGTTTACAATGTATACTCTTTGATAGAGTTTTTCAAATCATCAAATGCTTTTTGTTATCTCTCTTTCAACATTTCACTATAAGCAATAACAAATTGAAACAAAGCAACACGTTTTATACTTGCTTGGAAAAGTACTCAGCTAACTATCTAGTTAAGTCACTCCAGATTCTAACTTCCACTCATCAGAAGTCAATTCAGTAAACTTATCTGATAATTTATAACAGAATTGCCATATACATGTACATTCTCTCTGAGGTTATTGTTTACTATTCTATTCTGTTCTTTTTGAGCCCTAAACATACTTAATTATCTATAATGTCCAAATTTATGTCATGGTCTCTTCAAGGAAATGTATAATTTTTCTATTCAGTGTTTCAAAATTATTTTAGTTCTTACCCATTATCCAAACCCAAAACCACTTCCACATTTTTAGATATTCATGAGAGCAACAAGTCACTCCCTTGTGGCAAAACTTATATTAGTTTTCTAGGGCTGCCACAGCGGTATGCCACAAACAGAAACTATGTCACAGTTCTGGAATCTATAAGTCTGCAATCAAGCTGTCAGTAGTATCATGCTCACTCCACAACCTGTAGGGGAAAATTCTCCTTTACTAATTCCTGTCTCTAGTAGAAGCATCAATCCTTGACATGTCTTTGCTTGTGTCAGCATCACTCTATTTTTCATCTTCATGAATACCTTCTTCCATATTTGTCTCAGTGTCCACATTTTTCTTTATATAAAAATACAAGTTATATTGGATTAGGGTCTATTTTAATGAATTTATCTTAAATTTATTGCATCTGTTAAGACCCTGTTTCAAAATAAAATAAAATTTGTACTAGAGATTAGCCACCCTTCCTTTCTTCCTTCCTTCCTTCCTTCCTTCCTTCCTTCTTTCCTTTTTTACTTCATTCTTCTTTACTAGAAACTAAATGCAATGTGAACCTCCAAGATTCACCCCCAACCCTTTCTTTTTTCTTATTTATTCTATTTATTTTCATGTTACTGAAGATTGAACCTGGGGCATTCTACCTCTGAGCTACACCTAAACCCTATTTTATTTTTTGCTTTGAAACAGAGTCTTGCTAAGTTGTCAAGGCTGAGCTTGAACCTACAATTCTCTTATCTCTGCCTCCCAAGTACTGGGATTACAAGCATAGACCACAATGCCTGCCTAGGGATTAGTCTCAACATATCTTTTTTCTTGGGACAGAATTAAACCCACAAGAGTTTTATAATTTAAGAAAATTAATTTAAGATACACCTAGAGTCTATTATCACTTTCATCCTTTTCTTGGTTTAAATCTTGTTTCATGAGAAATTCAGTGGTAGAATACATCAATCAACAACAACAAAGAAAAAAACAGAAACAAAAACAAGTGTCCGGCATTTGGGAGACTGAGATCAGAGAATCCAGGTTCGCAGCCAGCCTCAGCTACCGAGTGAGGCATTCCACAATGTAGTGAGACCCTGTTTCAAAATAAAGAATAAAAAATAGGGCTGAGAGTCTAGCTCAGAGGTAGAATGCCCCTGAGTTCAACCCGCAGTACCACACAAAAAACAAACAAACAAACAAAAAAACCAGGTGTCAGACATCTAGCCTATAGGACACAGTTTGCAAAGAGATTCTTGTTTGTTATAGGTAATAAGATTATGCACTCTTGAAACACTAATGCTTAATTAGCAATATAAGAAAAAATTCATCATAGAAAATTAGTTACTGTAGAAATATTTGATATGTCTTATAGATCTCAGTGACAATTCTTTAATCTCCAAAATATTTACACTAAATATAGCTAAATATTGACCCATAAAACAGTGATCATGTCAGAATAATTGGTACCTTGTGTGTAAATGGAAGGCCAATTAGAATAAAATTAGTATTCCTCCTAATTTAATAAGAAGATATGGGTAGGCGGGCACAGTGATACATGCCTGTAATCTCAGCACTTGGGAGGTTAAGACAGGAGGTTCTCAGGATTGAAGCCAGCCTCAGCAATTTAGGAAGACTGTCAGCAACTTAGTGAGACCCAGTTTCAATATAAAAAATAAAAAGGTCTGGGATGTAGCTAGGAGATAGAATGTTCCTAGTCTCAATCCCCAATGCAAAAAAGAAAAGAAAACAGAGACGAGAAGAGAAAGAAAGAGAGAAAGAGAAAAGAAAAGGAATATATTGGTGTGACAGTATACTATTTTCCAATTAAATGGACTGAGTATTCTATGATTGAACACCTATCTGGATATGCCTTTATTTTTATGCTTTTATTGCTGCATTATAGTCTCACATTATAATGCAGTTTATACTGATAATGACAGACATGCACTCAGCACTTGATGAGCTTTTTCCTAGTTCCCTTCCCACTCACCCTTTCCCCATACAAGAGGTTGCGATTGCATGGGTATTCTCCCATATGTACATAACATCCATGGAATTGTTTCCTTCACTAATTCTCCCTCCTTCCCAAGACCTTCCCAAAACCCCCTCCCTAGCTCTGCTGGGGTTTCTCTGCCTACCTAAAGTCCCCCTTATATCTCAGTTACTTCCTAGCTTCTGCATATAAGAGACAACTCTTATTGTAACTGGCTCATCTCTGTTAACATAATGTTCTCCAGGTCCATCCATTTTTCAGCAAACGATGTAATTTTGTTCTTTATTGCTGAGTAGGATTCCATTGTGTATATATCTCATAATTTTAATCCATTCATCTGTTGATGGAAACCTTGATTGGATCAATAATTTGACTTATGAATTGTGTTGCTATAGACATGGATATGTATGTATTACTATAATATGATTTCAATCCCTTTGGAAAGGTATCAAGAAGTAGTATAAATGGATCATATGGTGGATCCATTCACAGTTTTCTGAGAAATCTCCACACTAATATCCATATCAGCTGTACAATCCCATCAACAGTGTAGAAGAGTTTCTATTTTCCCATATCCTCGCCAACACTTATTGTTGCTTGACCTGTTGATGAATGTCATTCTCATTGAGGTTAGATAGAATCTCAGTGTAGTTTTAATTTGCATTTCCCTGATTGCTAATGATATTGAACATGTTTTCATGAATGTATTAGCCATTTGTGTTTCTTCTTTTGTGATGTATCTGTTTATTTCAATTGCTAATTTCTTGACTAGATTATTAGTATTTTTAATGTTAAGTCTCTTAAGTAATTTGTATATTCTAGATATTAGTTTTCTATCAGAAGAATAGCTGGAAAAGTTCTCCCATTCTATAGGCTTTCTCTTTAGACTTTTTGTGCTTTCCTTTGATGAACAGAAACATCAATTTAATGCCATTCCATTTATTAATTCTTCTTTTAATTTCTTGTACTTTAAGGGTCTTATTGAGAAAGTTTCTACCTGTGCCTACATGTTGGAGTGTTGTAGCTATGCCTTCCTGTAGTAATTTCAACAACTCTGGTTCATTTCTAAGTCTTGGATCCATCTTAACTTGACTCTCATGCAGGATGAGATAAAACAACACATTTCTTTAGGTTAATAAATGTTCTTTAGATACAAGAATGTGAAAAATATATAATCTCTATTTATATCTTTATATCACAGATAGTCTCAGACACTAATACCCTTTAAACACATGTTCAAAACTAAACTCAAAAGAAAGAGACATGGATCTATTATTTATCACTGCAATTATGGTCAGTAAATCATCCCAAATCTTGGTGCTTTAGATCAATAAGTATTTAATTAGCTCAGACATCTTTAAGTAGACAATATAGCCTGAGTTTTCCTAAACTCTCTTGAATATCTGATGAGAAACTGCACATTGGCCTCATGTGGAATGACTGAGTAGATTGATCTCCATTTGTCTCGTTATTCAACAGGCTATTACTGGAATACTCTCAACATGAAGGTAGAACAAGAAAACAAGTGAAAACTCAGTTTCATGATAAATGGATAAAGGTAAAAATTAAGATCAAAGACATAAGCACCATGGCTGCACAATGATTGATGTATGTCTATACATATAGATATATTTTGTAATTTTTGCAAACACTATTGTCAAAGGACACTAGGAAGCTTCAACTTTTGAGATCAATCTCTGATCTACTAAGATGATAATTTTCTGACCTGAATTACAAATTAACAGAAAAATGAATGTGAAGTAATGTTATAATATTTGGTAAAAATGATAATAAATATGGACACTAGAAATGAAGTGCATTTAAAATGAAACATTCCATTGATATTTTAAAGCAAAGTTGTATTTTTCATTTACAATGAGTCTTAACTCTCAATCTTTGTTATAGCACACCTAAAACACACTAACATAATCTCTTGTTTTTCCTTTTGTGTTGCTGGAGATTGAACCTAGAGGCATATTATGCCCAAACTAAGCCAATTTTTATATTTTTATTTTGAAACAGTCACACTAATACGCACTAATTGCTGAGTCTGGCCTTGAACCTGCAATCCTCCAGTCTCAGCCTTTCAAACATTGGAATTACAGACCTGCACCAACATGACAAATTCTAAAATACTTTATATTAAAGGCTTTGCATGAATGACTTAATTGATAAATGTGATTAAAACAAAGATTCTAATGATGCTTGAATTATTCTATTAATTATTAAGTTACATACATAAAAACTATTGTCCCTGATAACTAAGCTATTTTGAAGTAAGAATGTGGTTGCAATTTTTGTCTTTTATTCATCCTCATTTTGGTCTATACTTTATTATTAATGTTACAGAATGAATGTCAAGTAAGAAACTTGACATGTATGAACTGCTGTTAGAAAAATCAACACCCAGTGTGCTATGTGCATTCACATTTTTACTTGGTCCTCTATCCTAGAAGACAGCTAGAACAATCTGTTTTTTTCTGTAGACTACACAAAAATTATTAAAGCATTCATAATATAAATGCTTCTGATGCCTCATGGTATTTTAGGCTTGCATCTATCATCTATTTATAACATCATAAGAAGCTGGACTACTAAAACATGTCATTATTCTCTGGTGTTTTATTCTGTATGAGGCACACAAAAGAAGCAACACACTATTACTATTTTCTTTTTCAGTAAAATACTTCATATATGGGTTACTTTTGAAGATGACAGACCCTGTTTTATAGGTAACAGCATTCCAAGTTAACTCATTATACACAAATACATATATATTATGCAGAATCAAAATTATATACCTTTAAAAATAAAACCTTTTCTATGTAAATATCTAATTTATAGATCTTCATTCGAGATTTCCCTAACAACTTCCAGTGCTTCCACTAAAATTGGAAACACTTAGCATTTGAATTCAAATTATTCTCTTTGTGTACTTTGTTTTTAAAATGTCTCTGTAGATTGAATTTAAAATGAGTAGTGGGATATTTAACAATGAAAGTGCTTTCTCCTTTTACTGTTAATACTAACAGGGCATATTACATTCTCTTTGGAGTCTAAATTATATCCTGAGGATACATAAGTTATTTTGGTCTAGGAAGGTGCCAGTTACTTCATTAACCTTATGTCATATTACATTGGTTGGAATCTAACAGAGCTACACTCAAATTTCTGTCTACATGAGCACAATCATTGAAGCTTCAATTCAGTCCTGGGTAAAATGTCAACTTCACTGGATTGTTGAGAGGATAAAAAGAAGCAGCATACGTAAACACTTCATCGCATGTGTGTCTGGGAGATAATACTCAATGTACAGTAGTTGTATGTGAGTCATAAAGTTAATGTAGTCCCAACTTTCTTATTAAGATGAAGAGGTCAAAAAGTGGAAACTGTCAGAAAGATGTCTTCCTTATTTGATCTTCAACCTGTTGCAAGAGATCTGAAACACCTGAGTTTATAGAATTTGCATAAATAGATACTGGGAATTAATATATTGTTTTAAGAGGATTTAATATTTGACAAATGTCTTCAATGTGGTTTTGATCATTTTCCCATAAAAACAGTATAAAATTGTTATAGACTAAATCTTTGGTAATTATAACAAGGAAGAATTATTCAGAAACAGCAAGAAATTCATTAGTATTATACAGTTTATTAAAATCTAATGTGTCTAGTTTAAAAATCCTCAATCTGCCTTACAATTTTCATAAACATGTTATAAAGCCCACATTGTATTGCATCTTTGCTTAAATAATCAAGTGAATTTTAAAAAGTTTGCCTAAATAATTTACTCTTATATTTTTGTAGTGTGAGCCTTCTGGTGAAGAGTTCTGTCAATGTTTGTGTCTGCAATTTGTCCATATATCTTTATATAAAGAAACACCAAAACATAAAAGTACTGTCCCTATGAAAGCTGGTATGTTGTTTCTACATATAAAATGTATGTATGTATGTATGTATGTATGTATGTATGTATGTATGTATGAGTATAGAGTTCTAAATGCATGAGTTGCATTTATCTTATTTATCAGAACTTTAAAATGGTATTCATTGTGTTCTTGATGGTATTGATTATGACCAAAAAAAAATTTGCTGTAATCCTTCTGTCTCTTTCTTTGAAGGAAGTGTAGCTCTACTTTTCCCACATGCTACTCTTAGAATGTTTCTTAGTATATTCATCAATTATTACAGAATTGGATTATGAGATGGCCTGTGATTTCCTTTCATGATCCTGTGTTTTTTATATTTGTTTGTTTTAATATTTTTTATTGGTACATTGTAATCATGTATCTTTGTAAGGTGCAAGCTGGTAGAGGCATACACGCACACATCTCTCATTTAACTCTTCCCCAATTCATGTCCCATTCCTCCCCCCTCCTTCTTTCTCATGTTCAGTTTAGTGATTGACTTAGATGTGTTTGTGAATATAAATCATGTGCATTAGGGTGTTTCCCTCCATCTCCCATCACTTTCAGTTAAATCACTATCATCACTCATCTAAGTATTTTCCTTCTTCAACTAAAGTCCCTCTTATGACCCACTCTCTCCCAAGCTTCCCCATATTAGGGAGTACATCCAATTTTTTACTTTTTGTGACTGACTAATTTCATGTAACATAATGTTTTCCAGTTCCATCCTTTTCCCTGCAAATGACATGATTTTGTTCTTCTTTATGGTTTAATAAAATTCCATTGTGTAAATATCCCATAGTTTTATAATCCATTCATCTGTTGATGGACATCTTGGCTGGTTCCATAGTTTGGCAATTGTGAATTGTGCACATATAAACATAGATTACACATGTATTAGTCTGGTAGTTTGATTTCCATTCTTTTGGGTAGATACCCAGAAGTAATATTGCTGGATCATATGGTAAATTCATTCCCATTCATCTGAGGATTCTCCATACTATTTTCCAAAGTGATTGCACTAATCTGCAATCCCACCAACAATATATTAGGGTTTAAACTTCTCCATATCCTCACCAGCATTTGTTGTTGTTTGTGTTTTTAATGATTGCTATTCTAATTGGTGTTTAGTGAAATCTCAGGATAGTTTTGATTTGCATCTCTCTGATTGCTAATGATGTTGAACATTTTCTCATATATGTATTGGCTATTTGTATTTCTTCTTTTGTGAAGTGTCTATTTAGATCACTTGTCCATTTTTTGATTGGGTTATTTGTTTTCTTAGCAGTGATTTTCTTAAGTTCTTTGTATATTCTAGATATTAATCCTCTATCAGAGGAGTAGTTGGCAAAAGTTGAGACAGAATAGGATTCTGTAGTTTGATCAAATTTCTTTGATCTTGATCTGTTATTCTTTGTTTCTATCAACTTCAAAGTTTTTTAGGTATTACTTTGGGAACATATTTTGCCTTCTTCTTTTGAGGACCACAGTTATGCGTATGTTACAATGTGTGAAGTTGATGACCATTGTTATGCATATATTACATTGTGTGAAGTCCCACAACTCAATGATGGTGTTTTTATTATTTTTAATTCTCCTTTCTGTGTGTTTCATATTTGTTATTTTCAAATTTATAGATCTTTAGTTCTATGATAATCTTTTACAATAATATAATTTCATACATCTTTACTATTAGACATTATATTTTTCATGATTTAATCATTTGTTAGCACTCTAACTTGTTTAGCATACTGAATTTCTAGAGCACAATTTGAAAAACTGTTTCAATGCTCTTTCCTGTTAATTTTAGCATCTGCATTATATTTTAGTTATATTGTTTTTTTTTCTCTTCATGGGTAATAATTTTCCACTTCTTTTCATGCCTACTAATCTTTAATTAGTTATCAGACATTGTGAATTTTACATTGTTGTCAGGTGGAGATTTTTATACTCATAAATATTTACAAATTTTATTCTGAGATGCAGCTAATTTACTTTACAAACTATTCGAGCCTTTTGATTTTTGCTTTTAAGATTCATAGCAGAGGACCAGAGCAACATTTAGTCCAGGGTGAAATATTTAGTTGAGGGTGTGACTATTCAGGCAATACCTTCTTAGTACTCTACCCAATATCCCTTTAATTAGCATATTTTCAATATTGCAAATAGTCTGGGATCATTAATTAATCAGATTATTTTTCCCAGCATCCAGTACTTTCCTCATGTGCACACATTTTTTCAGTACTCTGAGTCATAATTTGAGTGATAATATTGGAGTAACTAAATGTTTTTAGGTTCTAGGTATTATGGTTTTTCTTTAAACAAAACTACCTCTTTGAGCAGAGGTGAATTGTTGGGTGAAAATAATGTTGACTGAGTACCTACTATAGTCCTGACATACATCTATGTTGATTGTATATTTTTGCTTTGCACATGCATGAATCTTGATACTCAGTAGTACTTTCAATTTAAAGATAAAAAGGTTCAGAATCATGTATGAAACAAATACTTCTTGAGTGTCTTTAAATTTATGACACTGTGTTAGTAATTAGAAAATGTAGCTAGATGGCATCTGAGTGAAACACCTCTCCTCAGGCACTGTGAGCTCAAATCAAATCTGCCAGCTTCTTGATGGAAGAAAAAAAAGCAACAAAAAAGTGAACAAAACAATGAAAATTGAAGCGCAGCTGAACAGAACCCAAGAAGCTGACCAGGGAAAACAAAGGAGCCTCTCCACGTGGCAGTGGTACATGCCTAGAGTGGCAGTCACCATTGAGCCAGCTGCCCAGTGCAGGGTCTACTAGCACCAAGATATCTAATGACTGCCTGCATACCCAGTGACCAGATGTGTAATAACCGTCTCTAGAACTCCACACCCTAATCAGGTGGCATATCCCTTCATGATGGACAGTGAACAGAATGCCTTGGAGTACCAGCTTAGCCCTCGGTGAGGACACCCCAGCTCACCTCTCCCTTCAGAGCCAGAGCTATCAATTCCACTGAAGAGCTTGAATTAAAACTGCTGCAAAAGAAGCTTCTTGATGGAAATAAAGAAAAGCAAAGCAGCAAAAAAGTGAACAAAGTAATGAAAATTGAAGTGTAGCTGAACAGAACCCAGAAAGCAGACCAGGGAGAGCAAAGGAGCCCATGTGCACAGTGGTGGCGTATGCCATGCACAGTGGCTGCCATTGAGCCAGCTGCCCAGAGCAAGATCTACTAGCACCAAGACATCTAATAACATCCTGCATACCCAGCAACCAGTTGTGGAATAAGTGACCACAGAACTCCACATCTTAATCAGGTGGCATATTCCCACAGGATTGACAATGACCAGGAACAACTGGAAAAACCAGCTTAAGCCTTTGGTGTGGACACCCCAACTCACACCTCCCACCAGAGCCACAGAAGCATGGATTTGTAAGTTAAACTATGCTCTCTCGCGGGCCCCTGTGCAAAAGACAGACTCAGTCACACACCCTTCTAGCAATTGGATAGGAGCAGAAGTTCCAGAGGGACCCAGTGCACACAGGGCATAGGGACCTTCCAGGAACCCTGGAAAATGCCCAGCATTTAGACTGCACTCCCACCACCAGCAAAGGCAAAGAGAGAGAGAGAGAGAGAGAGAGAGAGAGAGAGAGAGAGAGAGAGATGCAGACAGGCCCTGTGGAGAAATCAGAGACACAAGATTTCAGTGGGAGAGTCACCAGCAGAACTCCCTGCCTGCACTGAGAGAGAGATCAAATAAGAATGCCTAAGACATGCTCAAAAATCTAATATATTCAGCAGATATATAAAAGCTGAAAATATCCTCCTAGATCCAAATGGAATGTAGAGGCCAATTCAACTCTGTACTTAAAAACTTTCAGGGTTTTTGTTTTTTGGTTTTACTCTGTTTTCATTCTGTATTGCTTTGTTTTCTTTACCTTTGTTTGGATGATTAGTTGCTTTGTTATTTTTTGCTCAGTTTGTTGATTCTCTTCCTTATCTCGTTTACAAGCTTCCCTCCCTCTTGCCTATCTATATTCTTCTCCTCAACACTTTTTTCTCTTTTCGTTTCTCTCTGTCTCATATCAAGACCATTACATACCACTACACCTAAATACTCTATATAGACTACCAGAATCCCCCAACATATCCACTATCTCTAATCTTTACCATATATCACCTCAACACACTCAACCTCTTATTCCACTGGACCATACCCTCTACTTTACCCTATTCTTGCATTCATCATTGTGACTTCTCAAACAACCTTTACCACTGAACACAATCTGTCCTTGCATATGCCAGCAGACAACTCTAAAGCCCCATTGCAGAGATTGGACTAGAGAGGTGAACCACCAGAAGGACTGCCAAACTCTAAGGATAAACACACCTCTGCTGATAGAAGTAATATCTCAACACATCCCACATGGGGGCCAAAAAACAGAGAGACCACAAACTGCTCTACTCACACTTCTGAAATGAATCCAAATAAACCCCACTTTCTTACCCTGCACAAGAGTCAACTCAAGGTGGATCAAAGATCTGGAAGTCAGGCTAGAAACCTTGCAGTTATTTGAAGAGGCATAGGGCCAACAATTCAACACATAGGCACAGGTAAAAACTTTCTCATCAAGATCCCAAAAGCATGAGCAGCTCAAAGGAAGATCAATACATGGGATTTCATTAAACTGAAGAGTTTCTGTGCAACAAAGGAAACTATCAAGAACCTCAACAGAGAGCCAACAAAGTGGAAGAAAAATTTTGCCAGCTACTCTTCTGATAGAAGACTAATATCTAGCATATACAGAGAACTCAAGAATCTCACAGCTAAGAAAACAAATAACCTAATCAAAATGGGCAAAGGATCTAAATAGACACTTCACAAAAGAAGAAATACAAATGGCCAATAAATGCACAAGGAAATGCTTAACATCATTAGCAATCAGAGAGATAAAAATCAAAACTACCTTGAGATTTCACCTAACTCCAATCAGAATGGCAATCATCAAAGACACAAACAACAACAAATGCTGGTGAGGCTGTGGAGAAGTGGGAACCCTCCTGCATTTGTGGGATTGCAGATTAGTTCAACCACTTTGGAAAACAATATGGGGGATCTTCAGACAAATGGGAATGAACTTACCATATGATCCAGCAATACACTTCTGGTATCAACCCAAAAGAATGGAAATCAAAATATCAGATCAATGCATGTGTATCTATGTTTATAACTGCACAATTCACAATTTCCAAACTATGGAACCAGCCAAGATGTCCATCAACAGACAAATGATTTACAAAACCATGGAATATGTACACAATGGAATTTTACTCAGTCATAAAGAAGAACAAGATGATGTCATTTACAGAGAAATAGATAGAACTGGAAAACATTATGTTAAGTGAGATTAGTCAGTCACAAAAAGTAAAAATTTTGTATGCTTTCCCTATTATTTGGAAGCTAGGGAGAAAATGGGGCATAAGAGAAACTCCAGATAAAGAAGGAGAAACCTTCGGTGAGCAAAGAAGTTGACTTAACTGAAGGTGATGGGGGAAGGGCAGACACCCTAATGCACATGATGTATGTTTACAAACATATAAAAGTCAATCACTAAACTGAATCTGAGAAGGAGGGATGGTGAGGGAGTGGGATGGGAATTGGGGAAGGGTTAAATGAATAATGTGTGCATGTATGCCTTTATCATACCTAACAAAGATATATGATTACAATGCACTAATTAAAAAAATAAAATTAAAAAAGAAAATGTAGATACCTAGTAGAGTTTGCATACTGCATAAATAATTACCAAAGTTAAACTCACATGTATTTGGCTTCAAATGGTGTATCATTTTTATTGGAGTAGGAGTTATGAAACTTTTTGTAAATAACCACATCATAATTACTTTTGCCTTTGTAGGTAATGAAATCTCTCACAGCTATTTACCTCTGCCATTGTAATATTAAAGAAGCCAGGACAATATAAAAACAAATGAATGCAGCTGCTCCTATAAAACTTTTCTGAAGCAAAACAACAAAATAATGGCTTGTGTTTGGCCCATGAATTATTCTTTAATGAGGCCTGTAGTTGAGTAAAGTGTAAAATGGTAATTTTCAAATGACTATAAATGGACAAAATAACTTACAGGAATGTTTAGAAACATTCCTACTAAAACTATTGTGAAGATTTCAAAGGGACTTGTGATAATTTATCACGTAGGAATCAGTGAGTACTTAAAATCTTCTTAATTGCCAGGCGTGGTGGCGCATGTTTGTAATCCCAGTATTAGGGAGGCTGAGACCAGAGGATCCAGGTTTGCGGCCAGCCTCAGCTACCTAGTGAGGCACTCCGCAACTTAGTGAGACTCGGTTTCAAAATAAAGAATAAAAAATAGGGCTGGGGGTATACCTCGGAGGTAGAATGCCTCTTAGTTCAATCCCCAGTACTGAAAAAATAAATAAATAAATAAAATCTTCTTAATCTTCTCAATATAAGCATTATTTTATTTTTCTTTTAGATTTCACTTTTAAATTCTTTTAATATTGCTATTCTGCATAATCTGAGGAAGATATCAGTGTGTATATGTAGATATCAATATATATAATATATCATATCACATCATTATATATATATATACTTATATATATTCTTTAATTATATATAATATGTATTATATATAATTATCTAGACAGGAACCCAATATTGAGATGACAGTGGAGAATTTTTATGAAACTCCAGGGGAAGTTTGGGGAACTGATAGAGTAAAAAATGTACTACACTTGAAAATTTCCTTCTTTCTGTATCTTGCCCCTTGGCTGACTTTTATTTCTGTACAGTTCAATTCAAATTTTCAAAAATAATTGAGAAAAATATTTGGTTTGTGGACAGTTTATATTTCCCTAAATTATTTCTAAATAAAAGAATAGCTCTTAGATAATTTTATTTAAGATAATTATACTAAATGGAGCACAGTATTTTATTAGCATATCTCATTTTAAAAGTTATTTGAAGCTCAATTTCTTGATTCTAAGCTTTACAGAAATGACAAATACAGAGTCACTCTTCCTTGAGGTTGTGGTGCTGGTCTTTTTTCTTAGTATTTTTTTCCCAGGTATCATGAAGAACTAAGAAGAATGTCAGGGTACTAATACAGTCTTATGAACTACATATCCTAATTAGATAGTATAAATTTAACTAGCAGAATATATTTATTAGAAAATAATTTTAAATGTTGGAAAATTTTCTAGAATGCATAAAATATTGTTTGGAAGTTATAATTTAGAGATGAAATCTTATTGAAAGTTGACCTATTAATAAGGAATAAAAAGAATAATAGGCATACTTCAGTTATTTCAGTTATGAACAAGCTATGAAGTTAACAGCATGTGGTGTGAAGCCTTGGAAGAACTTTGAGAAAAGGACATGCTCACAGTAGTTAAGGTTTAAAAATTAGAGATATTAATCAGGTACAAGAATTTCCTATCCGGGTTCACGGCCAGCCTCAGCTACCTAGTGAGGCACTCGGCAACTTAGTGAGTCTTGGTTTCAAAATAAAGAATAAAAAATAGGGCTGGGGTATAGCTCGGAGGTAGAATGCCCCTGAGTTCAATCCCCAGTACTGCAAAAAAAAAAAAAAAAAAAGAATTTCCTACATGAATATACATAAACTAGAGAGATATATTATGTAAGAGATCATAATAAGAACAAAATTTTAGAACCGTACAATTATCTTTGAGAGTATATAGATAAAAGTAGGACTGTGGAAATAGATTGTTGTAGACAAGAAAGTTGGCAATCTAAGAGGAAAAATAGCTAAACAGATATGAAAATATATTGAAATATCAATGAATTATGATAAAACAAATAGTGGAAAATGAGAATGAAGGCATAGAGGTATCAATAAATAAGAGAGAAGGACTTGTGGGAATATTAATAATGACAGCAACAAGGAAGGGTGGCAGTAAAGATGGTGATGTCAAGGAGAGTCAGCATTCCTGAGAATGCACAGAGAAGATAAGTGCTTTTAAAATAAGAATAGGTTCACAGATGTTGAAGAGAAATATAATTTCAGAGAAAAAACCCAGAAACACTGCAGTGAATAAATTTTAGAAAACATAGCTTCAGTAAAAACTAGACTAACTTAAGGCTGGAACCAAACATGGAGATGCATTTCTTACTTTTCTGAGTTTACTTAGGATTATAATGAGAACTCTATTGATTGTACATACATATCACACAGTACTGGACAAGACCATGTCAGAAGCTGAAAGTATTTTTGTGGTCCATGCTTGTAATCCCAGTACTTGGGAGGCTGAAACAGGAGGATCACAGGTTTGTGCCTAGCCTCAGCCTCAGCTATTTAGAGAGGCTTTCTGCAATTTACTGAGGCCCTGTTTCAAAATAAAATAGGGTTGGGGGTGTAGCTCGGAGGTAGAATGTCCCTAAGTTCAATCGCTAGTAAAACAACAACAAAAAGAAAGAAAGAAAAAAGCAAACAAAAACTAGCATCAGTATCTGACTTAAAAAAAAAAACAGCATTTAATATGTGTAAACTTTATATTACATAGGTGTTTACATTACAGTGGTCCTACAGAAGGTTCACATAAAATCTTTTTGTTGTTGTTATATTTTGTGATACTGAGGATTGAACCCAGGGGCATTCTAACACTGACAAGCCACACTTTATTTTTTGTTTTGAAACAGGGTCTCACTAAGGTGCAGAGGCCTTACGAAGTTGCTGAGGCTGACTTCCAACTAGTCATCCTTCTGTCTCAGCATCTCAGGTATGGAGGTTAGAGGTGTGTACTATCAATGCCCATATCACATAAACTTTATTATGAGTAATAAGAGTAATACAGATTAAATAATTATATAGCAACACACAAGAAAATCCCTATATGTTCTTCTAGACCAGAAAATTGTAACAATTATATGGTATTAAAATAATCAAAATTTTCTTATTATTTTGTATATCTTATTTGTTGATAAAAATTTCTTATTTTTTCATTCTATTGTTTGAATTTTAAGATAGGAGTATTACATTTGAAAACTATCCAAAATCATAATTCATCAACAATTTGAGCTACAGAAATCTCATATGTATAAGCTTCATACATTATAGAGGTCTTATTTTTTGTTTGTGTTTTGTTTTGCAATATTGGGGATTTAATGCAGGGGAATTCTACCTCTGAACCACACTCCACCCCTATTTTGTATTCTTTATTTTGAAACAGGTCTCAATAAGTTGTGGGGGCCTCACTGAGTAGCTGAGGCTGACTGCAAACCCAGATCCTCTGCTCTCAGCCTCCCAAATACTGGGATTACAAGTATGCACCACCACACTCAGCTACATTATAAAGTTCTACAAATATTATCTTGACATTTTGTTGCAACTATCATCATAATAGTATTTTATTTAAACTAAAAATCTAAGGCTAATGGAAACTCAGAATGGACATCATGTGATAATGTTGATCAGTCCCATGCTAACCAAACAACTATTCTAGTTGACTCCTGTATTTAAGTGTAAAACTATGAATTTACGATGAGATCAGTTGTATTTTACATTTATACAGCATCATGTATTTTATTAGAAAATACATACTAATTTAATAAATTATAAAACTTAATAAGCTTTACTTACCTATTTTAAAAAGACAACTAGTATAACATTATAAATAAAAGCAAATACACAGATAACAATGAAGGGCTTTGAGGAATTTAAATAGAATGAATGAGCATAGAAATGTTAAAAATAAATATATGACACTGAAATCATCTAAGTTCTAATGGTGTAGTATAGAACTTGTTGTTAATTTTTTTTTTCAGTACTGGGGATTGAACTTAGGGGCATTCTACCTCTGAGCTACACCTACCTCCCAGTCCTATTTTTTATTATTTGTTTTGAAACAGGGTCTCACTAAGTTGTGAAGGGCCTCACTAAGCAGCTGAGGCTGGCCACTAACCCAGATCCTCCTGTCTCAGTCTCCCAAATACTGGGATTTCAAGTAAGCATCACCACGCCCAGCTTGCTTTTAATTTTTGAAGGCAAGTATGTATGCAGTAAAATTATGGTTAAGCTTAGATTATGGGGGGGTAATTATATAAATCATAAACTATAATACACTAAACTATCTATTGTTGGTGTATAATTTTTAAATAACTTATTTTTTATTTGGAGGACATTTACTGTTTTTCTTCCAAAGGAAGCTTTATCTGGAAATGTGTAAATTCTCATTAATCTATATAAGGTCTCACAAGCAGTAAAGGAAGGTTGCACAAACAGCTCAGGAATGGTTTCAAGTGAATTTAAACCATATCAGTAAATTTTTGTAAAAAATTTTCAAAGAACAAAAATCTCAGCAATGGTGGGTACAATTATTTCATTAATTTGGCTTCTGCTTTTTGTTGCTACAGGTTCACCTATACTGGTTTCAAGACTCCCTGCCCTTTGAAATTTCAAAAATAAAATTCAATTAAAAATTTAGTTAACATCAAACTACAAGAATTGGGAAATCAATAGCAATTTTGAATTCATTATCATTGAATTAGGCATATTTCTGAGAAGTTGTATGTAAGATATAAGCAATACATATATTGTATGTATTTTGTACTATATGAACATGCCATGTGAATATAGTACTATGACATAATTTAAGACATTGAAAATTAATTCAGAACTATACCAAACCATATGTGAGAAGAAAAGAAAAAATGGCATTACTGAGCTTATCAAACTGAATTTTGCACATATTTGGCAAGGGTGGCATGTAATAATTGTTTAATCCATATAATATATGCATATGTACTATGTAATATGTGATGCATGATATATTACACATGTAACTTAAGGTATTAATAGTTCATGGAATAGTTTACTATTTTAAGTATCTCAAAAATAAAATATTTATATCATTTTGAGATAATATTTTTTGCTTATGAAAAATTACTAATGAAAAAGCAAGGCATAACAAGGCACAGGTTATGCTTAGAGAATGAGTTAGCATAAAAAGACATCTGCTTATCTTAAAGGGGAAACATGTATAAGACACCCATAAGATCATTTTGCTCACAAGCTTGCAAAACATGTCTGTTTACAGTTTTCAATTTTTGTAATTACAAACAATAATCTCATAGATATGTCAATCAGCCTGTCAAATTAAATAAAGAATGATAAAATCATTTTCACTGTTAGAAAGATTGACTAATTGATCTTATTGTTCTCATATATTTTCAATTTTGTAGATATTCTTAGTAGATAAATATAATTATCACATAATTAATTTATATGGCACAATTTACATTGCCACATAGTGATATTCATAATGATTAAATAGTCAAAAATAGTACAAACAATTTCTTCCTGAAATTAATATATTTACACAGTCCATGTGCACATGTCAAATCAAAATCAGATTACAACAACAATTTGAACATTTCCTAATTGAATGTTGGCAATTCCAACTATCAGCTGTATGAGATTGAGTAAGTTATTTATTTATTTATTTATTTATTTATTTATTTATTTATTTATTTATTTGCGGTATAGGGGATTGAACTCAGGGGCATTCTACCTCCGAGCTATAACCCAGCCCTATTTTTTATTCTTTATTTTGAAACCAAGTCTCACTAAGTTGCGGAGTGCCTCACTAGGTAGCTGAGGCTGGCTTTGAACCCGGATCCTCCTGTCTCAGCCTCCCAAATGCTGGGATTACAAGCATGCACCACCATGCCCGGCTTCAGTAAGTTACTTAAACTCAGTGAAATTTCTCAAAACAACAACAAAAACAATCTGATTCTAAGGCAGCAGAGAGAGAAATCTGACTTCAAATCATAAAGGACATTTTTGCCTAGATTTTGTTCAGCATATTTCAAGATTAAAACCACACTTCATTCAGGAAATCTTTTGACATGAATATGCAATATGATTTAATTATAAAATTATTTTATATTAATATGGAAGCCATCTAACAGTAAGACATTCAAAAGTAATACAATAAAAGAGGTGGCATGTTGTGCATGCCTATAAATCCCAATACTTGGGAGATTGGGTCAGTAGGTTCCAGGTTAACATGGTAAGAAGACTTAGTTTCAAAATAAAAATATAATGTCTGAGGGCAGGGTTCGTTGAATGACTCATTGAGACCCCATGACGGGTAAGATTAAGCACCTGGTAGGAAATGACCTAAGACAGGCACAGTCCTTCATGCATTTTAAAATAAAAATGGGGGAGTTGTGGAAGCCCAGCTGAGCCCTTTCCCCCCTGGCAGTTGCTATCTGCATATATGAGTAATTATATTGACTATTCTGCTATGGCTACATTGGTGTCTCGAAGCCTAGAGATTGCTCCTAGGATGCGTAGATGAAAGACCCTCCTACTTCTTAGAAAGTAAATATATGACCCTAAAGGTTTATGGTTTTATGACTCTAGAAAGTTTGCTTGACCAGGCTATGTTAAGAATATGAGCTACACATGTAAAATGAAGAAGTGGTGTTATTTGTGTTCTGACAATGATTGATATGTTTTAAATGTCTATGTAACCCTGTTGTACTCAAGAAATGTATAAAAAATCCATGCTGAAAATAAAAATAAAAATAAAAATGTCTGAGGGAAGTAGCTCAGAGGTAGAATGCCTCTGGGTTCAACTGATATGGAAAAGAATAGTCTGAGCCATTAAAATATTATTAGTTAAGAACTTAGACTTAAGATAGAAAAACAAATAGAAATTCCCCACTCCCACTCCCTCCCCAGGCTGCCAGTGTGCTGACAATTAGCAGAGAAGGTAAACAGAGATGGCTTGCAAATCAATGAGGCCAGCTCCTCTATTATGCAAGCCAGAGACAGGAGCAGCAGAGATCATCTCTAAACCTAAACAAGGTGGCACCAGCCCAGTCGAGGGACTTCTGTTAGATAAGAGTGAGATAAGGAAAGATAAGGCCTTGAGTTAATGCATTCTTTCTACTTTGGATATCATGCTCCTGCTAGGTAAAAGTGTAATAAATCTCACATTTTCCCTTTCCTCTTCTTCTCCAAGTTAAGTGACCAACTGTATAAAAGGGTTGGAATGTCTTTGTTTGGGGTCCAGAGAGCAGGACTTTGCCCAATCAAGGACATCAGCCAGTGATTAAAGGAAGACCTGCTTATTCTACTTTTGGCCTCTGGAGTTTTCTTTTGTCTCTGAGACTAGACTTGTTCGGAGCACTCTCCTGCAACACAACAGTACAAAAAAGGAAAGAAGAAAGAAGGAAGGGAGGGAGGGAGAAAGAAAGGAAGGAAGGAAAGAAGGAAGGAAACCAGGCAAGCAGGCTGGCAAATTTTGCATTTATGATATGAGAACTATATGTTACACAAATAAAAAATAAAAATACGTCTAGAAGATATAAATGTGATTGTCAAATGTTTTTTTTCATATAAGGAAATGAGAGGGAAAATACTAAATAAAAATGACTGTAGATAATCAAAAAGAGTGACCAATAGAATAGTGGAAGGGGATTAAGTGAGGGAAGTGAGGAGAGAAAAAGAAGAACTGATGAAAGAAATTGTTTGAACTGTGCTGTGCCCACATATGGAGGCAACACTACTCATCTCCTCATCTTGCTGTTGTGTATATAGAGGGGTGGGAGCAGGGTGGAACATGAAGGAAAACACACCAAGACTTGTGTGAATGTTTGTATGACTTTGAACCTCACTGATGGGGATTGAGCTTGAATTGGTTGCTAATAAGGACAATTTTAATTGCTAATAAGAACAAGCTTTCATACTTAGGCAAAACAATAAAATCCCTTTCTCTGTCTCTAAACTGTCAGCCAGGAGCTGCAGCCAATGTTGACCTTGGTCAGCTAAAAGTTGGCTGTTAGCCCAGCAACACTGAATGTTAAGAACACAGACACCTGTACTTCAAAAAGATATATGATCACAATGCACCAATAAAAAATAAATAAATAATAATTCAACACGGAAAAAAGAATAAAAGCACTTTTACAAAAAAAAAGAATTAAATAGACTCTCACAATAGTTCAGACTAACCTTACAATATGAAAAAGCAAGCTATATTAACCCAATATTAATTACTAATAACACAAAATAGTTAAGCCCAAACCACCATACTTTAAAAGACTACATTCCTGTGTCTTTCACTTCTTCATTATAAAGCAAGTTTTTAACATAACAGGTAACTTTTAGTGGATAGAGATGAGAAAATCTGAGAAACTCACCAAGGACATGAGAAAGTAATGCATACTTTAAGAGTAAGATAAAGAATGATGTGGGCTTCTACCATGCAGTCCCCTCACCTTGCTAACCAAGTGACACATTTTAATAAGTGATGTCAGACCTCTTTGTCCATGTGAAGATGAACAAATAAAGCTAATAAAAAATGCTTACATGGCAGAGATAACTATCAAGCCTGTACCAGCTTTTGGTGGGAAAAGATGATTGGGTAAGCAAGGTGGGAGAAAAAAGATAATGAATTCTTATAAAAAAATGTTATGTGTTCAGAAACCTCAGTGTCTTACTTTCAAGGAAGGCACTTCAGCCGGGCATGGTGGCGCATGCTTGTAATCCCAGCATTTGGGATGCTGAGAGGATCTGGGTTCACGGCCAGCCTCAGCTACCTAGTGAGGCACTCCGCAACTTAGTGAGACTCGGTTTCAAAATAAAGAATACAAAATAGGGCTGGGGGTATAGCTCAGAGGTAGAATGCCCCGAGTTCAATCCCCAGTACCAAAAAAAAAAAGAAAGGCACTCCATTGCATCACCTCTGATGTAGTGCTTTAATTGTTCAGTCCCCCCTTCCTACCTGTAATAATAAAACTTTACTTAAGCTTGCAGCAATGCCATTCTGGCTATTTTCTTCAAAAACTAGCTCAGAACAAGAACCCATGGCAATGCCCCAAACTGTTACACTCACTGTGTTGTATATCTACAATACACCAATAAAAGTACTTTAAAAAACTTGGAAAATAAATTTCATATAGAAAGTAAAATAAAAACATAGAAAAGCAAGAGAATATATACAAAGAAAATTATAGGACTAGTCTAAGATGTGCAAAATACAAATAAGAGATCTAAACAAACACCAAAAATAGAGGAGGGATAATAATAATAGCCTAATTAGAAAAATGAGAATTTAATGCACAAATCACACATCCAACAACCTGGGTAAAAACAACTCTGTCTCAAAATAAAAAAAAATTAAATGGACTGTGAATGTAGCTCAGTGGTAGAGCAACCTGGATTATTCCCCAGTACTACATATAATATTTAATAATAATAATAATAATAATAATAATAATAATAATAATAATAATTTCAGAACACTGGGCATAAAAGATTTTAGCAATATTCTGAGAGAAAAAAATTATATGCAAGGGTCAGTAATTCAAAATGGTTTCAATTTCTGAATAGCCCTAAAAACCAGAAGGTAATCCAGAAAAAAACTTCAAAATTATTGCTAAAAAAAATTAGGTAGGGTATTGTGGTACAGGCCTATAATCTCAGTACTTGGGAGGCTGAGACAAAAGGATCACTGGTCGGAAGCAATTTAGCAAGGCTCTGAGGAATGTAACAAGACCCTGTTTCAAATTAAAAAATAGGGTTGGGAATATAGCTCAGAGGTAGAATTTCCCTGAGTTTAAATCCCCAGCACTCAAACATACACACACACATACATACACTGAAGACCCAAGTTACTTTTACTTATCCAACAAACAACAATGACATTTTCTCACAAATCAACCAGAGGATTGTTGTTTTGAGCCTAATGTTGATTATGAGTCCTCGGGACTTTCTAATAAATTCTCATTTTGTTAAGCTAGGGGGCCACTTACTGGTGCTAGGTCTGGTCCTTCTCTTTCTTCTTCCTCCTATCCACCTCCTTATTTTCCTCTGACTCCTGCTCCTTTCCTTCTTCTTTTTTCCCCCCTGTGATACAAGAGATTGAACTCAGAGCATTCTACCTATTTTGTTTTATTTTGAAACAGGTCTTCAGTAAGTCTCTGAGAGCCTCACTAATTTACTGAGGCTGACCTCAAATCTGAAATCCTCCTGTCTCAGCCTCCCAAGTACTGGTGTGCCACCATGCTTGGCTCCCTTCCTCCTTTTTATAAAATAAATGAATGCTTCTTCATCCTGACAGAGAAGAATTAATATCCTAAGGTACAATTCATTTGTAAAGACTACTTCTATTCACTCATTCAGAGTTAAAAAGTAAAGATTGAAAAACTGCATATTATGTCACATGTTATACTATCTATCTTAAACTATATGCTCTGGAATACTAATTTTTTTTTTTTTTTTTGCGGTACTGGGGATTGAACTCAGGGGCATTCTACCTCCGAGCTATACCCCCAGCCCTATTTTTTATTCTTTATTTTGAAATCGAGTCTCACTAAGTTGCGGAGTGCATCACTAGGTAGCTGCGGCTGGCCACGAACCCGGATCCTCCGGTCTCAGCCTCCCGAATGCTGGGATTACAAGCATGCGCCACCACGCCCGGCTTGGAATACTAATATTTCCCTGAAGACATCCTATTAATAATTTCATGTCATCTCTTATGCTTTTATATAGATATATTTATATATATAAATAAGAATGTTTTACACATTGAATTGCATTTCCAAATTCAATTGTTATTTTGGACTACAGGTTAACTTCTCCACAATACTTTCAACAATCAAGTAGTAAGAATTTCTATGAATCCACAATCGTTATTTGTGCCTATAACATGCATTTCTCTTATTGATTATAGTTATTCTACTTTAATAGTTCTCATTCAGAACAGGGATAATATCTATTAATACCTATATCACTTTTTGCGCCCTGTCGTAACTGTCATGTGCTTTACATAGAGACTAAATGATCAGTCTCTTGAATAAATAGTAAAATTACATAACTATACTATGTTTAGTTTCTGTTTCATTTTCTTCCAATGCACTCTGCATTATTAATAATAATTACTATCATTACAAGTGAAAAACTCCAAAGCAGTTAAAAGTTAAATAAAGTATAGATGGTGACTATTTGCATAGTTCTGGAAAATTTCAAGTAAAATAATTGTCTTCCTTGGATCTCTAGTAAACTGGAGGATATAATGTGTGTGATAATATATTTAGTAGCAATTGAGAAACAGCATTTACATGTGGTAATAGTACTTTGGATTCAAATTCCAAAATTAAAGAGTGCTATTACATCATTAGTTACACTGGGTAGAATGGATTTTTTTTTAAGATAAGTCACCAACCATTCAAAGTATTGCTTGTTTTAAGTATCATTGCACCACATTTTGTCAAGGTGTTTTATATATGTGTTTATATATTTTAGGGTTTATTGGAAGAAAAATGTGTTTCCAAGTACTCTGCTCTATAGGATGTTTAAGAATGTTTCAAGGATGGATTGTAACTTCTAAAAAAAAAGGTAGAAGGCTCATTTGCAAACAATTTTTGTAATTCCTTGATGTGGAAAATGCTGTAGAGCTCATCCAATTCAGCACCCTTCATTTACCAAGTAAGGAACTGAAGATAAGTAATATGGTTCCAGCATTCTCTTAGGAAGCTATCATATTTGATTTTCTCTTTGAGATTAGGTTCTGAATATTCTAGATTTCAGTGATCTGGGTAGGGTCTACAGGAAGAGAAATAAATAATTTTGTCATAAGAAAAGGGTTACCCAGTTGTCTAAGAAGGTATGTTCACATTTGGATGAAATTAATTGTTGAAGAAAAGTGTAGGGTATATCACAAAAGAACCTCCTCTGATTTCTAGTTGTCCCTGATATTGGTTTTTAGGGTAGCAGCTGCAATGACATGTTTGTTTGTTTCTATTTCATAGCAGAATACTGCTAGTCTCTAAATTTGTTCAGTAATGTTAATGTCAATCCTTCATAAATTTTCACAATGATGTTAATTAAAAATTAAATAAATGAAATACATATTTTAAAATGCCACTAACAAGAGAAATTTTTTTAAAAAATGCTTTGGGAAAAGATAACTTAAAGAATATTTATATTCTTGATTTTCCATTGGGATTAAATGTCTGATCTCCTAATAAGACTGTCTCCAGTCTCTGACCATGCCTGTTGATCACAAGGACAGTTGATTTTTAATATGACTGTTGGACTCTATGCTATACATTGTGAGACAATATTTAATGTTTTTTCTTCTTAAGTTTCAGAAAAAATGTGTGTATTTAATGTGAGCAAAATCTGTAACACTACTTCACAACATTGGTCTTTCAATCGCTGGTGAAATACAGGAGTGGATGCTATTTTTTAGTGCCAGAGAAATGGGCTCAAAACTCACAAAAACATGAGTTCTTTTTTATAATTAGTTGCAGGAAAAGAGTCCTGCTTCTTATACAGTCCTAGGATATTATTCCTTTTGATCAATAAAGGAAACACTAATGCCTCCCATAAAAATGACAAACAAGAACTTCCTGGTATAAATAATATCATCATGGACTACTAAACTTTTTTAATTATATGACTGAAACTTCCCCTATTGCAATTGATATTTATTTTTATTTTTTATTAATTGGTGCATTGTAATCATACATCTTTGTCAGGTACAAGCAAACAAAGGCATGTATGCACACATTTCTCATTTAAACCCTTATGTAATTCCCACCCAACTCCCTCACTCTCCCTCCTCAAGTTCACTTTAGTGATTGACTTTGATATATTTGTGAAAGTACATCAAGTACATTAGGGTGCCCCCTGCCCCCCATTCATCACCTTCAGTTAAGTCAACTTCTTTGCTTATCTAGGGTTTTTCCTTTTTCATGTGGAGTCCCTCTTATGCCCCATCTTCTCCCTAGCATCCACATATTAGGAAGAACATATGCATTTTTACATTTTGTGACTCATTAATCTCACTTACATAATGTTTTAAGGCTCCATCCATTTCCCTGCAAATGACATGATTTTGTTCTTCTTTATGGCTGAGTAAAATTCCATTGTGTACATATCCCATAGTTTTGTAATCCATTCATCTGTCGATGGACATCTTGGCTGCTTCCATAGTTTGGCTATTGTGAATTGAGCTGCTATAAACATAGATACACATGCATCAGTCTGATAGTTTGGTTTTCATTCTTTTGGGTATATGCCTAGTAGTGGAATTGCTGGGTCATATGGTAGGTTCATTCCCATTCGTATGAGGATTCTCCATACTATTTTCCACAGTAGTTGCACAAGTTTGCACTCCCACCAACAATGTATTAGGGTTCTCACTTCTCCACACGCTCACCAGCATTTATTGTTGTTTGTGTTTTTATCATTGCCATTCCGATTGACGTTAGGTGAAATCTCAAGGTAGTTGAGATTTGCATCTCTCTGATTGCTAATGATGTGGAAATTTCCTCATACATTTATTGGTCATTTGTATTTCGTCTTTTGTAAAGTGTCTTTAGATCCTTTGCTCATTTTTTGTTTGGGTTATTTGTTTTCTTAGTTGTGAGTTTCTTGAGTTCTTTGTATATCCTAGATATTAGTGCTCTATCAGAAGAGTAGCTGGCAAAAATTTTCTCCCACTCTGTGGGCTCTCTGTTAAGGTTCTTGATAGTTTCCTTTGCTGCACATAAGCTCTTCAGTTTAATGCAATCCCATATATTAATCTTCCTTTGAGTTGCTTGTGCTTTGGGGTTTTGTTGAGAAAGTTTTTTACCTATGCCTATGTGTTATAGTGTTGGGCCTGTGCCCTCTTCCAGTATCTGCAAGGTCTCTGGACTGACTTCCAGGTCTTTGATCCAACTTGAGTTGACTCTTGTGCAGGGTGAGAAAGTGGGGTTTATTTTCATTTTCCTGCATATGGTTAGCCAGTTTTGCTAACACCATCTGTTGAAGAGGATATCTTTTTTCTAGTGTATATTTTTGGCTCCCTTTCAAAGATCAGTTGACTGTAAGCATGTGGGTCTGTTTCTGAATCTTCTATTCTGCTCCATTGGTCTATGTGTCTGTTTTTGTGCCAATACCATGCTGCTTTTATTACTGTGGCTTTGTAGTAGAGTTTGAAGTCAGGTATTGTGATATCTCCTGCATGGTTCTTGTTGCTAAGGACTACTTTGGCTATCCTGGGCTTTTTGTTGCTCCAAATGAATTTAAGGACTGATTTTTCATGTCTGTGAGGAGTGACCTTGGTAATTTCATGGGTATGCTACGTACTACTTTGGCTATCCTGGGTTTTTGGTTCCAAATGAATTTAAGGACTGATTTTTCATGTCTGTGAGGAGTGACCTTGGTAATTTCATGGGTATTGCATTGAATTTGTATAACCATTTTTGGGAGGATGGCCATTTTGATAATATTTATTCTGCCTATCCTAGAGCATGGAAGATCTTTCCATCTTCTAAGGTCTTCATCAATTTGTTTTTTCAACTTTTTATAGTTTTCTTTATAGAGGTCTTTTACCTCTTTGGTTAGGTTTACTCCAAAGTATTTTCTTTTTTGGGGTGCTATTGTGAGTGGAATTGCTTTCTCAATTTCTTTCTCAGTGGATTTATGGTTGGCATACAGGAAAGCTTCTGATTTTTTAAGACTGATTTTGTATTCAGACACTTTACTGAATTTGGTGATCAATTCTATAAGTTTTTTGGTTGACTTTGTTGGGTCTTCTAAGTATAGTATCATGTCATCTGCAAAAAGCAATAATTTTAGTTCTCTTTCCCTATTTTTAACACTTTGATTTCCTTCTCTTGCTTTATTGCTCTGGCTAGAGTCTCAAGTACTATATTGAACAGAAGAGGTGATAATGGACATCCTTGTCTTGTTCCTGTTTTTTAGTGGGAATTCTTACAATTTTTCTCCATTTAATATGATGTTGGCTGTGGGCCTATTGTATATTGCTTTTATGATGTTGAGGTATATTCCTTTTATTCTAATTCTCTGAAGTGTTTTTAATATGAATGGGTGTTGGATCTTGTCAAATGTTTTTTCAGCATTAATTGAGATGATCATGTGATTTTTGTCTTTGATTCTGTTTATGTGGTGAATTACATGGATTGTTTTCCCTATGCTGCACCAGCCTTGCATACTTAGGATGTATCCAACTTGGTCATGGTGTATAATTTTCTTGATGTGGTTTTGAATGTGTATTGCTACTATTTTGTTTAGCAGTTTTGCATCTAAGTTCATCAATGATATAGGCCTATAGTTTTCTTTTTTTGAGCTCTCTTTATTTGACTTTGGTATTAATGTGATGTTGGCTTCATAGAATGTGTTTGGGAGCATCGTGTCTCTTTCATTTCATTAAATTGTTTAAGGAGTATTGGGATTAGCTCTTCTATAAATGTTTTATAAGATTCACTTGGAAAACCATCTGGCTCAGGGTTTTTGTTTGATGGTAAACTCTTTATTGCTGTTTCTATCTCTTTATTATAGGTCAGTTTAAGTTTTCTATATCTTCTTGACTCAATTTTGGAAGGTTGTATGTATCTATAAATCTCTCAATTTCTTCTAGATTTTCCATTTTGTTGGAGTATAATTCTTCAAAATAGTTTCTGATGATCCTCTGAATTTCCATACGGTTGGTGGTAATAGCCCCTTTTTCATCTCTTATTTTGGCAATTTGGGTTGATTCTCTTTCTTTTGGTTAGGTTGGGCAATGGTTTATCTATCTTGTATATTTTTCCAAGAAACCAGGTTTTGGTTTTGTTGATTTACTGTATTTTTTTTTATTCCCTACTTCATTAATTTCTGCTCTGATTTTCATAATTTCCTGTATTCTACTAGCTTCGGGGTTAGATTGTTCTTGTTTTTCGAGTGCTTTGAGTTGTGTTATTAGGTTATTTATTTGGTGATTTTCTGTTCTTCTTATGTGGGCACTCAATGGTATGAATTTTCCTCTTAGTACTGCCTTCAAGGTGTCCCAGAGGTTTTGATATGTTGTGTGTTTGTTTTCATTGGTTTCTAGGAACTTTTTAATTTCTCCCCTTACTTCTTCTATGACCCAATCTTCATTCAGCCGTGTGATATTAAGTCTCCATGTGTTTACATGTTTACTCTGGGTCTTCTTAGAATTGATTTCTAGTTTCATTCCACTGTGGTCTGAAAAGATGCAGAGAACGATGTTACATTTTTTGAATTTGCCAGTGCTCACTTTGTGGCCCAGAATGTGGTCTATTTTGGAGAAGATTCCAGGTGCAGCTGAGAAAAATGTGAATTCAGCTGTAGTTGGGTGAAATAGTCTGTATGTGTCTAATGGGTCCATTTGGTTTATGGTATTCTTTAGGTATGAGGCATCTTTACTGACCTTTTGTTTAGAAATGGGTCTAGTGATATGAGAGGAGTATTGAAGTCTCCCAATATTACTGATTTGGGATCTATGTGTGACTATATCATGCAGAGTTTCTTTTATGAAAGTGGCTGCACCCATGTTTGGGTCATAGATGTTGATAATTATTTCCTCTTGCTGGATTTACTTTTCCTAGTAAAAAAATGACCTGCTTTGTCTCTTTTGATAAGCTTAGATTTGAAGTCTAATTTTTCTGATATCATGGTTGCTACTCCTGCTGGTCTTTGACTTCCATTGGCATGGATTCCCTTACTCCAGCCATTCACCTTTAGTTTGTGGGAATCTTTGCTTGTAAGGTGTGTTTCTGGGTTTTAATCCATTTTGTCACCTTGTGCCTTTTTATTGGGGAGTTGAGACCATTTCCTTTTAGTGTAATTATTGAGAGATGATTTTTAATTCCTCACATTTTGAGTTTTGACTTCTGTTTTCTGTGGTTTTTATTCTTCTTTGCTTCCTGGAAATTATTGTTTCTCTGGTTCTGACCTTTACTTGTTAGTTCTTCTTTGTAGTTAATCTCTTTGACTATTTTTGCTAGTGCTGGTTTAAAACACATAAATTCTTTCAGTTTCTGTTTGTCATGGAAGGATTTTATTTCCCTAATAATTTTGAGAGAGAGTTTTGCTCAGGAGAAGAAGAATCTTGGCTGCAAATTATTTTCTTTCAGAGTTTGGAATATGTTACTCCAGCCCCTCCTGGCTTTCATGACTTGATTTGGGAAGTCTGGAGTGTTTCTGATTGGCTTGCCTCTGAATGTCACTTGGCCCTTTACTTTTGTTGCCTTTTGAATTCTCTCCTTAGCCTCTACATTAGTCAACTTGATTATTATGTGGCGTGGTGAGCCTCTTCTTTGGTCTTGTCTTGAGGGAGTTCTATATGTTTCCTGCACCTGTGTTTCAACTTCTCTTTCTATGTTTGGAAAATTCTCTGATATTACTTCTTTGAAAAGATTGTTTATTCCATTAATTTCAACTTCTATTCCCTCTTCTATGCCTATTATTCTTAGATTAGCTCTTTTAAAATTGGCCAAGATCTCGTCGATGTCCAATTCATACTGTCGAATTTTTTTTTCTAAAGTATGTACAATGGATTCATTTTTGGAATGATCATCTTCTAGGAGTGATATTCTATTTTCCATGTGGTCTAATCTATTGTTTATGGTTTTTATTGATGCTTTCACTTTAATTATTGCATCTTTCACATCCTTCATTTCCTTCAAGTCTTCTCTTTGATTCCTGCTCAGGGTGTCAGATTCTTTGTTTATTTGTTCCTTTATATCTTTCCAGCTCTCTCTGAATTCTTTCTGGAAGTTTTATATCATTTCTACTATTCTAGTAATCTCCGCCATTCAGTGTTGTTGAGTTCTGTTATTGTGGGGTTGTGGTGGCTCATTGTTTCTTTGCTATTTTTCCTTCCCATGGTTTCCTTGTTCTTAAATTTATATCTTTGCTGTTCTTTCAACCTTTCTTGTCTAATCTCTGCAATGGGGGTTTTGAGGTGTCCACTGGTAAATACAGGGGCAGGTTGTTTTCAGTGGTAAAGGTTGGGTGAGAAGACACAATGATGAATGCAAGAATAGGGTAAAGTAGAGTGTATGGTCCAGTGTAATAAGAGGTTGAGTGTATTGAGGTGATATATTGTAAAGATTAGAGGTAGTGGATATCTTGGGGGGTTCTGGTAGTCAGTGTAGGGTTTTAGGTGTGGTAGGATAAGATGGTGTTGATATGAGACAGGGAAAGAAAGAAAAAGAAAAGGGAAGAGAAGAAAAGAGAAAAAGTGTCAAGGAGAAGAATATAGATGGGAGAGAGGGAGGGAAGCTTTTAAAAGGGATAAGGATGAGAGTCAACAAACTGAGCAAAAAATAACAAAGCAACCAATCATCCAAACAAACATAGAGAAATCAAGGCAATACAAAATGAAAATAGAATATAAACAAATAAAAGAGATCACACACACACACACACACACACACACACACAAAAAAAAAAAAAACCCTGATAGTTTGTAAGTACAGAGCTGAGTTGGCCTCTGCAGTCTTTTGGATCTGCGTGAATATTTTCAGCTTTTAAAAATATGCTAACTCGCCGGGCGTGGTGGCGCACGCTTGTAATCCCAGCATTCGGGAGGCTGAGACCGGAGGATCCGGGTTCGCGGCCAGCCTCAGCTACCTAGTGAGGCACTCCGCAACTTAGTGAGACCCGGTTTCGAAATAAAGAATAAAAAATAGGGCTAGGGGTGTAGCTCAGAGGTAGAATGCCCCTGAGTTCAATCCCTAGTACCGCAAAAAAAAAAAAATATGCTAACTCTATTAGATATTCTAACATCTCTCCGGCATTCTTATTTTCTCTCTCTGTTAGTGCAGGCTGGAAGATCTGCTGATGCCTCACCAGCTGGAAGCTTGTGTCTCAGAGCTTTCCACAGGGCCTCTCTACGTTACTCTCTCTGCCTTTGCTGATGGCAGGTGTGTAGTCTAGATGCCGGGCATTTTCCAGTGTGCCTGGGAGGTCCCTATGCCCTGCGTGCCCTGGGTTTTTCCTGCCCTTGTGTTCCCATGTAATGACTAGAAGGGTGGGTGACTGAGTCTGTCCTTTGTATAGGGGCCCCTGTATCCCAGGGGTGCAATTTAATTTTCAGGTCCCTGCTGCTCTGGCTCCAGTGGGAGGGCTAAGCTGGGTTTCCTCACCACAGGCTTAAGATAATTGTCCCAGGTATTCTTGATCACTATTGATCCTGTGGGGATATGCCACCTGATTATGGTGTGGAATTCCATAGTTGCTTACTCCACTTCTGGTCTCTGGGTACGCAGGAGGTTGTTGTAGGTCTGAATGCTGGCAAAATGGTGGCCGCCAGTTTGAGGCACTCACTGCCTCCTTTGTTCTCCCTGGGTTCTCTTCAGCTGCTTTTGTAGCTTTGTTCACTTTGTTGCTGCTTTGTTTTTCTTTCCTTCCATCAACAAGCTGCTTTTGTGGCAGTTTTGGTTCAAGTTCTGCAGTGCAGTTGATTGCTGCTCCAGCTCTGGAGGGAGAGGTGAGCTGGGGTGGTCCTGCAGGGGTTTATGCTGATCATACCAGGGGTTCTGGTCACAATGGAAGGTATGGGGATAGGCTGCCAGCCTAAGATGTGGAGTTCTGGAGTTGCTAACTTCATGCTTAGTCACTGGATACACAGTGGGGTTAGTGTTGGGCTGTGGCTTAATGGCCTCCGCTGCTCCATGGCGTGGCACTACTGCCACATGAACGGGCTCCTTTGCTTTCCCTGGTTGGCTTTCTGGGGTCTCTTCAACTGCATTTCAATTCTTTTTGCTTTGTTCCCTTTTTGGTTGCTTTTTTTTCTTCCATCGAGAACCTGCTTTTATGTCAGATTTGATTGAGCTCACAGCACCAGAGAAGAGTTGTTTCGCTCAGATGCCATCTTGGGCTCCTCTCCTGCAATTGATATTTTAACATATGCTCTTAGCACCTTCAAAGGCATCATGAAATATCCCAAGCTGGTCCTGAAATATAAATGAGTTATCTCTGAACTATATCTCAGGGAAAAAAATCTCATTCTGTAAAATCTTCTATGATTTCTGGTAACATTTTCTATTATTTTTCTATTTTAATCACATTAGTACTTTTAGCTAGCATTTTAGCATTTAAAATACCAAAAGAGGCCAGCCAGGTGGCCCATGACTGTAATCCCAGTAAGTAGGAGACTGAGAGACATGAGGATCACAGGTTCAAGGCCAGTGCCCTATTATAGGGAAAGCTCACACAAAAGGGACGTGGGCTCCTTAATTAAGCTCACACAAATAAAAGGGACGTGGGCCCTTTAAATCCAGGTGAGAGCTCTCATCCATGGTGCCAAACTTTTGTGCGTGCACCAAACTTTCACTCCTGAGTCAAACTCAAACTTTCACGCTCATGAAAAGTTTTGATTTAAACGTATGGCATGATCAGTGCCCTGATTGGCTGGGGACCCCAAGTTCCTCCTTCTTGCTCCTATCTATAAAAAGCCTTCCTACTTCTTCAATAAATGAGATTGTACCATGAGTCTGTCTCCCACCTATGTTGTTGGCATTCAGCCTGTTTGCCTTCCTCTTGCCCCGGGGATCCTGCAGGGACCCGGTAGTTCAGCTGGGGAAAAGGAGTGTTCCCTGGGGACCCCGAGGTTGGCTCTGAAGTGGGGCCCTTCATCTGGTGTTTCTGCCCAGTTTCAGGACTCCTACCCCAATCTGGTCTTGTAGCCTAGGTGAGTAGGCAAACCGGCCGCAGGGATCAGTTAACCCTTAGAATGGGTAATACAACAGTATAAAGCAGTATAGACCGCCCCTGTGGGGCTGAAAGCGAATACTTGTTTGTGAATTGTTCTGTCTTGTCCTATCTTGTACCAGTCTTTGTGCTGCCATCAGTCATTAGAAGTGCCACTTCTTCCTCCTTCCCAAGATGGTGCTCTAACCCTCGGGTGTTGGGTTTTTACATTTCCCTGATTATTGTTTCTTCCAATGGTTTAGGCTCCACCAGCCCACAGGACTGGTCACTGGCAGAATGCCTTTTACTTTCAGTTTCCTATATCTTTGTTGGTTCTTCCTTCCTTGGTATTTCCTGCTGGTTCCAGTGATGGGAGGAGGGGTGAGTAATGCTAAGACTCAGACCACCCTTAAAGGGCTGAAGGGCATCTTGAAGTGTTCTCACATTGATGTTGGGGAAGAGGAAAGGACAGTGATCTGGCAGACAGCTGAGAAGGTGGCCCCATGGATCCAAAGTGCTGACCTGTTTGATCCAGATGTTTGGATTCAGGTTGAGGACATTGCTAAGTGAGCAGAGGCCTTGGGGTGTATTATTCCCTTACCAGGCTTTTACCCAATCTTGGGCACCCTGAAGGCCTGCCTAGAGCCTAGACATGTAAAAGAACCCAGAAATGAAAGTTGGACGGAAGCCGGGAATGGGCGCCATCTTGGCCAGACTGCATCTAGACTTGAATCAGGGGAGAGTTTGGGGATACCTAAGGTTCCGCCTGGATCAACGGAGGTCTCTCCCTTGAGGGATCAGTCACCCCCTGGGGAAATGGGTGTCTCCACTTCCCTGCAGGACTACTGAGTTGCTTTTGCTAAGGAAAGATGCCGGGGGACCTCTGGCCCTCCTACCACCTTGAACACCCCTCCCACATGAGACTGGATATATGCCAGTGTTTGAACAGACCTTATCACCTCTGTCGGGCCCCCCAAAACCTCCCCTGTTCCTGCCTCACCCACTCCTTGCCCTCCTTACACTGACTCCCCTCCGGTCACCCACCTTTACCCTGTTCTGGTTGCAGATACCCCTCAGCGGCCTCAGGGTTGGTACCTGTGGGAGCCATCTGATCTAAAGGAGTTATGAAAAGCAGTCATGGAGGATGGCCCTAATTCCTCGTGGACAAAACCATCCTTCAAGGGCTCACCCACCAACAGTGCACCCCCAGGATTGGAAAGATCTAGCTAGGGTCATTTTCCTGGGTTCTCTTCTATCAAGTTCATAGCATATTACAAAGATGAGTGTTATCAACATAGCCAGAGAAACTCCCAGGCTGCCCCAGAAGTTCCTATCTCATACCCCCAGCTTGCTGGATCCGGGGATTTCTCTACCAGGGAGCATCAGGCCACCCTGGCTCCACCTTATCAGGAACAGATCTGGTTATATGCCCTGGGAGCTTGGAGATGCCTACAGGAAGTTCCCTCTGGGGGACCCCTTGCTGGCCAGGTACAGAAACCAGGGGAGCCTCTTGAGGAGTTTATAGACAGAATACAATAGAGTCTCTCTAGAAGAATACTCCTGGGCCAGCTCTGGGATCAAGGGACAAAAATGATGGCGTGGGAGGGGATGAACTTGGACCACCGGAGGGCCTGCTCAGGGCTGAGGGAGTGTTCACTGGAAAACTGGGTCATTGCTGCCCAGGGTGTAGGGACCCCAGAAAGCCAAATGGTAGCACTCACCATGGCTATAGAGGCCCAGACCAATCCGTTGGAAAAATTATTCACTCTTAAGCATGAAGGGAACCCTTACCCTCAAACAAAGGGAGGGGACACTAAAGCTGCCTGCTTTGGATGTGGTAGGCTCAGCCATTTTAAACAAGAATTCCCTCACAAAGGAAAGAGGGTCCAAACCACCTGGGCTGTGCCCTAGGTGCAAAAAGGAGTTCCATTGAAGAAAGGATTGTTGGTCCAGACTCGATGTTCAAGGGAGACCTTTAAACTAGGAGAGGGGCCACCCCAAGCTGCGTTACCGCATGGGGGAGGCTCCCACCAGAGGACTACCAGACCTTCGGTTTGGTGGTCAGTACCCATTGTTCCCGGGCTGAGGCCTAAGCTAGAGATCACTATAGGAGGGAAAAAATTCAGGTACCTGATGGATACCAGGACTGACTGGACTGTTCTAAGAATTGAAGAAGTCCCTAAAACTTGAAACCTTATAAGAGGACCAAATATTCTAGGCATGGGGGGAATGACCCCTGCCCTACAAACCAAAGACCCCATCTTGTGGGATATCAGGAAATAAGGGAGAGATACAGCCCCTGGTGGCAGAGGGGCTAGATGCTAACCTCCTGGGTCAGGATATTTTGGAAGATGCAGGAGCTTTTCTTACCACAGACCACCCTCAATTCCTTTGGAATGTCCTGGAAGAAGAATACCAATAGCAATTTAAGCCCTCTCTGGTCCCTAACTACCTTGGGGATCCTGACTTCAATGGGATCCACTTGGATGAGGGCCCTGTTGGTTTAGGCCCCACCTCCAATCCTAAAGGCCACTGTCCACCCCAAACCTCCCTCCATCCGTTGGGTCCCTTGGACCCCTGTTTGGGTGGTGCAGTGACCTCTTCCCCTTGAAAAATTTATTGCCATAAATCAGATTGATGAGGACTTGGTGGCTCAGGGGAAAATGGAACACCCCAGTCTTCGTTGTCAGAAAGTCTTCAGGTAAATGGATGATGATACAGGATTTGAGGGAAATAAATAAGAAAATGGTACTGGAGGGAACCCGCCTATGGGGGTTGCCCTGGGTGCCGGCCATTCCAGCCTCCTTCTTTCTGAGAGTTTTAGACCTTAAGGACTGTTTCTTCTCCATCCCCTAAAAGATGGGGATAGAGAGAGGTTTGCCTTCTCTGTCCCTTCATTGAACTTCCAGGGGCCTGACTGGTGGTGTGAGTGGACCATCCTCCCCCGAGGAATGGCAAATAGCCCATCATTCTATCAGAGTTTTTTTGCAGCACCTCCTGAAACCTTTTTCTGTACTGTTACATGGATGACATCATTCTGGGGGCTCCTGATGCCCGTCTTCTTGAAACCTCCTTTGAAAATCTAATCTCTCTCCTCCAAAGTGAAGGATTTACAGTAGCCCCTGAAAAGGTTCAGAAGGTCCCCCCTTTTATGATACCAGGGACAGATTCACACCTCCACTTGGCCCCAGACCCTCCCCCCTCAATTGGTCATAAAAGAAACCTACTCCCTCCATCAATTCCAGGGGCCATTAGGAGAAAACAATTGGCTGTGCACCTGGGTCCTGATCTCAACCGGGGAGCTTCTTCCCTTTTTTGAGCTCCTCCATGGGGCTTGGCCCAATAGTTCGATCTGCCTCACTGACAAGCATCTACAGATCCTCCATAATATCTCCCAGATAATGACTACCAACTCTGTATGGAGATATGATAATGTTCAATCTATCCATCTGTACCTGCTCAGCAGGGGGACCCTGCCATGGGAGCAATTATCCAAGAGTTTGAACCCCTTATGTGGGTACATGTGGCCTTGGTGGGTTCACCCTGATGTTACTCCCTTTGGGATCAGTTCTGCAGACTTATCATTAAGGGCCTCATGCTGGCTATAAGACATTATGGAGAGGAGCCTGAGAACATAGTCCATCCTTTCCAGATGGAAAACCTTAGGTGAATCCAAGCTCAAAATGACAGGTGGGCAATTCCTCTGGAAGGATTCCCAGGAGCTCTCTCATGTCATTACAGATCAACTCGGTGGGTTCGGTCTTTCACACACCTTCCCTGGAAGCCAGTACAGGTTTTCTCCCCCCATCCCCTTCCCTTGGGAGTTCAGGTGTTTACCGACAGGGAAAAAAGTGGAGTGGCCTATGTTGTTAATAATGGGGATGATGAGCCTGTTATCAAAACCCAGGCAATCGAAGGATCCGCCCAGCTAAAGGAGCTAACTGCTGCCCTTATGGCCCTACAAGATATCCAAGGCTCCATTAATCTATATAGCGACAGCATGTATGTAGTCGAGCTCCTCCCTGGGCTCCCTGGGTCTCTTATCAGATTGGACAGTAACCCCATAACCCCTTTGATGATCTAGACAAAAAATATACTGGAGACCAGAATTGAGTCTATATTCCTTTGTCATATTCAGAGACAACAGCCCTTCTCGGATTCATAAATGATGGAAATCACCTGGCTGACAAGGCAGCCTAATCCCCAGTGGAGGCCCAGTCCTTAGAAGCAGACACAGACTTTCACTCCCTGACCCATACCAATTGGAGAGGTCTAAGAGTCAGATACCCTGAAGTTCCCCCTTGACAACTCAAACTCCTGGTAAAGCCTGTCAAAGTTACCAGACTTTCATGCCTCTCCCTCCTCTTCAACCTGCTGGAGTCAACCCTAGAGGCCTTAAGCCTAACACTCTCTGGCAAACTGATGTTACTCACTATCCCCCCTTTGGTAAGCTTAAATAAGTTTTTGTCTCAACACACACTTGCTCCAGGGCTATATGGGCCACGGCCCATACAGGTGACCAGGCCAAACATGCCGAAAGTCACTACCTTCAGTGCTTCTCTGCCTTAGGCTTTCCCCAAAAGGTTAAGACCAACAATCGGCCTTGCTTCATCTCACAAAAACTAAAAACCTTCTTTCATACCTGGAGCATCTTCCACATTACCAGGATCCTTAACCACCCTCAAGATCAAGCCATAGTCGAAAGAACCAATAGGACCCTAAAGGAACAATTAGTAAAAAAAAAAAGGGGGGGGAATACACCCCACAAACCCCCACCTGCAGTTGTCTTTAGCTCTTCTAACCCTAAATAGCTTAAATATTAAAAAAAAAATTCAACATCCTGCTTCCAAGCCCACTGGGAAGATTCACTCCCATCAGCACCTCAGGAGAGGGTGCGATAGAAAGACCCTGTATTGGGAGAATGGAAAGGCCCAGATCCACTCATTCAGTCAGGTAGAGGATATGAATGTGTCTTCCCCAAAATGCCCCTAACCCCATATGGATCCCTGCAGGGAACATAAACCCATTCCAGGAGCCCATAATGCCTCGTGAGAAACCCTTGCTAGCTCTCTTCTTCTTTTGCAGAAAAATGAAAGGGCCAAAATTGTGGATGTTGGCTCTCCTCCTTCATACTCTCCTGTTTGATACGATTGACCACCGGAGGCTTCAGGGACCCTGGAAAACTACTCAAAATGTGCCAGCAGCGAATAGGAGATCCTTGTTCAACTTGTTATATAGCCAGCTCTGGCCCCCTAACAAATGTTATGCTGCCAGTCGAAAGTGTGGGAATGGAAAACAAGTGGCCACCATGATTTTTGGAAATGACCAGGGATGCCCCCTCAATGTGTGGCAGAGTATATGTTGGGACACCCCTAAAATTCAAGACCCCTCGAGTGGTCCAGCCCCCAGCTGCCCCTGTCAATCGTTTATCACTTCTCTCCATGCTAACTGTTATAGTGAGGCTGTAGAATGTCTTGGCCATCATGGGAAGAACCAATATTGTTACCCTCAGACCACAAGTGGATCCAGGGATAGCTCCCTTTGCTCCTATGAAAAGGGACAACATGTCTGTTGGAGCTATCAGGGAATCCCCTGCATGTGGGATGGAGAGGGAGCTCAGGACTTGGTAAGGAAGTGGAATGTGGAAAAAAGAATAGAGGAGCTGACTGCTCACCTCAGGCCTCCCATAAATCATTCTGTCAGCCTCCCTGATGCCAGGGGAGATCTCCTTGACCTGAAGACAGAATCCTTCTTAGAAACCACTTTTAGGGTACTCAATACCACCAATCCCCACTTTGGCTAATGACTGTTGGCTATGCCTGCGACCAGATCCTCTCTGTGCACAAGCCATAATTGCCAACCTTACCCACTCACAGGAATCTCAATGCCCAATGCTCCCACACACACACCAGGAAGTCTACCTACCCCCCCTCTCCCCTATAGGCCCCTGTCTTCAGACCACCCCCCATTGCAGAAAGTGGCAGTAATGTGGATGTGGGCCAAATCCATCCCTCACACTGTGCCCATAATATTACATATCAAAATACCCCTTTCTGCCCCCTGAACAGAGCAGTCTTTCAATGCAGAGGAGAGACCTACAGTTACCTACCCCAGAATTGGACAGGCCTCTGTTCTGTGGCTGTCCTCTTGCCGGATATAAATGTAATACCCAACAATCAGACTCTCCCTATATCCTCCATGGATCACTTCAGAGGGAGGGCAAAAAGAGCCATACAGGCTATTCCCCTTATGATTAGCCTTGGGGTCGCCACAGGAGCTGCCACAGGGGCAGCTGGGCTGGGCATCTCCCTGCAACAATACCATAAATTGTCCCAACAAATGATTAATAACATGCATGCAGTGGCTGATACTATTCTAGACTTACAGGGCCAACTGGATTCATTAGCCGCCATGGTACTTCAAAACTGGAGGGGGCTAGATTTGCTAATGGCAGAAGGGGGGAAGACTCTGTCTTTTCCTACAGGAGGAATGCTGATTCTATGCCAACAGGTCAGGCATTGTCCACGATAAAGTTTAAACATTACAAGAAGAATTAGAGCAACTTAGAAAAGAGTTGCAGTCAAACTTTTTGTGGACAGGGCTCCACGAGTGGTTCCCATACCTTTTTTCCCGTTGCCTTTTTTGGGCCTGTTACTTTCCTCTTTTTGCTACTCACTTTCAGCCCTTGCATCATTAATTGCATAACCCGATTCATCTGAGGGAAGGTTGAGGTGATCCAATTAATGGCATTTCAAATACACTAGGCACCCTCTGCCTCAGACTGCCCAGGCCCTTCTAAGATGGAGCTCCCTTTCCATCTGATGCTGGGGGGACAGCTCCTGTGCTGAGTAAGATTCTCTTAAGGACCAGTTAACCTAAGACAGGACATAGGTGTATATCACTTATGCTCCCATGAGGGGTAAGACTTGTATCTTGAGAAGATCAACCTAAGACAGGACTGTCTCGCTCACCTTCCCCCATTAAAATGAATGGTAGTCAATGACGGGTAAGCACCCCCAGAGAGGGGGCAACCTAAGACAGGCACATTCATAAAAAACAAAAAGGGGAGCACCAAATTCAAACTTTCACACTCATGAAAGCATGGGCTACCCATTTTGATTTAAACACATGCCCTGATTGGCTGGGGACCCCAAGTTCCTCCTTCTTGCTCCTATCTATAAAAAGCCTTCCTGCTTCTTCAATAAACAAGATTGTACTATGAGTCTGTCTCCCACCTGGTGTTGTGGGCATTCAGCTGATCTGCCTTCCTCTCACCCCGGGGATCCGGCAGGGATTCTGTAGTTCAGCTGGGGAAAAGGAGCATTCCCAGGGACCCCCAAGGTTGGCTCTGAAGCAGGGCCCTTCACCCTGTAACATAGGGAGACCCTGTTTAAAAATAAATAAGTAAAAAATAAATAAGTAATAAATAAGTAAAAAGCTCAGAGGTAGAGTAGCCCTGGAATCAACCCCCTGTACTATAAAACAGTTAAAAGGAAATAACAAAAGGGAAACAAGAAAAAATGGTTGATAGAAGTAATAAGAATTTAAGAAGATAAGGGCAGATGGAAATATGATAAAATGTTATCTACTGACTAATTACGTATAGTAGAAGTCTGTTATTTGGCCCTTGGGAAATTTATACAAAGTATTTTTGAACACCTATAGAAGAAAATTCTTCATGAGAATGAATCTATACCTAAAGTGTTATGATTTTTTAAGTGTTCTGTCTACAACTGAACAGTGTGAGAACTGTCACTGATTTAAAATTGGCACTGATGTTGAATTTCAAACAATTTTCTTTATAACAACAATTCTAGAAGAGAATTTACAATCAAACAAAATTTGTTATAATAATAACACGGTAATCATCCACTTTCCTTAAGAAAGTAATAAAGGGTTCATAGTTCCCATTTACCTTATATAATAACAGCAAAGCAGTTTGAAAAACTATTAATAATATAATTGGTGAATATTGAATTAATGATTTCTGAGATATAAGGTTTTGTAAGTTTTGGTTCAGTCTTCAAATTATTCCTCCCCAGTGTCTTCCATTTTAGTAAATATATAATTCCTGGTTGCTTAAGTCAAACTTTTGTATAATTGTTAATTTTTTTCCTTTTACACTGCAAATTAGATTCATTAGAAATATCACCATTCTCTTCCAATAAGCCCAAATGCAAGCATTTCTTGCCACCTCTTTATTTTTCTTACCAGAACAAGGACATTAGACTTTTAACTGTACCAAAAGCTTTTCCTCTTACCCTCTTACAGTGTATTCTCCATACAAGTTTTTTTTTTAATGTCAATTATATCAAATCTCAGTTCAAAACTTTCAGTGTTTTCTGTTCAGACTAAATCAAATCAAGCTATGTACTCTGGATTAAAGGGCATGTATGATCTGCTTTTCCTTTCTCTTCCATTTCATCCAGTATTCTCTGTTTCATCCACAATGACTTTCTTAAGATCTTTGAGATTGTTACTTCCTCTGTCTGTTACTTTAGTCTCCCAAATTTATGTCTCTGTCTCTCATCTCTTTAGTCAGATGTCTGTTTGTCCAAGTCCATCCTATCACTTTTTTCCCCTTTTAAGCTACAGTTCATTATTTTTACATTTGTTTGTGTTTTGAAAAAAGACCTTTACATCAGTGAAAGGGCCAATGACTTTGGTGCAGGTTTAGTATATCATGGAGGCAGCCTATTTCTAGGTTGCTATATTAGTGAGATCTGAACTTAATATTGATAATCTTTACCTGAAAATGAGAAAATAATGTGAAGAAAAGCAAAAAAACAGCATTCTTAAAACAACAGAAGTGATTATAATGGGACTTAGATTTCACTCTTAAATACCTTGGGAAGATAATCTAGGTCACAAACATTGTTCTTAAACTACTCTTTGACATTTCATGGTTACAGTTTTCAGGAAAAAAAAGAATCAAACCAGACTGTTAGAACAAGTTTTGTGTCATATAATAAAGTCCCCATCCATTAATGCATGTCTATGGAAAATGATTGTTATGTTGAAAAGAAACAAACTCCTCAATTGAATTTTGAGTCACTATACCTTCAAGAATTATGTTTTCTTTAAATTTTTCCTGCTTGATAGCACTAGTCAAATTTTGAGGAAGTGTTTCTTAGTTAAAATATTATGCATACTAGGATACATGAACTATTATAAGTGTGTGATACAATTATAAGACATATAAACAAATATATAATGAGAAATTAGACAATGGTATGAAACAGAATGTGAACAAGTAATCAGTTAAAACTAAATTTTACATTTTGAATTAATGTAGTTTCTTTGTTTCTGTGTGAAACAGCAGACATTAGAACTAGTTTATCTGAGTTCTAATTCTACTTCCTCAACTTATTATCCATATAATTTATGATAGCTATTGTAGCTTTTGTTTCCTCTGATTTCTCATTCTTAAAATGGAGTATGATTGAATGAAAGGAATTTTATATGAAATAAATTTAAAATCACTTAGAATTGCATCTTCCATGTAGTATGTACTTAATAAAGGTTAACCATGATTTATTTTTTCTAGGGATAATAGTGGTCATGGTAGTTGTAGATAACAAGGAAAAAGATGGGGAGTAAGGATTTACTTAAAGTTGGGGAAACATATTTACTAAGATAAGAAGTGCAACTGAGAAAGGTAAACTCTTATTTTGGCTTTATATGACTGCAATATTTCATTGCCACATTTTCAGTGGCTTCAAACAGCAGACATTCATTGTCTTGCAGTTCTGGAGGCAAGAAGTCAGTTTTATTGGTATAAAGTCAATGTGCTCCTAGGGTTTGGTCCTTCTGGGACCTATAAGGGTGCAGTCTGTCCTGTCTGCTCCCAGCTTCTGGAGGATACTGGCACTTCCTGGTTGGTTGCTACACCACCTAACCTCAATTTCTGTTATATTGCCTTTAGGTTTGGTTTCCATTCTTTTGGGTAGATACCCAGGAGTGGTATTGCTGGATCTTATGGTATGTTTATTCCCATTCATCTGAGAATTCTCCATACTGTTTTCCAAACTGGTTGCACTAATCTGCAATCCCACCAACAATGTATTAGGGTTCCCACTTCTCCACACCCTCATCAGCATTTATTATTTTCTGTGTTTTTGATGATTGCCATTCTAATTGGGGTTAGGTGAAATCTCAAGGTAGTTTTGATTTGCATCTCTCTGATTGCTAATAATGTTGAACATTTCCTCACATATATTGGCCACTTGTAAACTTTTCTTTTCTGAAGTGTCTATTTAGATCCTTTGCCCATTTTTGATTGGGTTATTTGTTTTCTTATCTGTGAGATTCTTGAGTTCCCTGTATATTCTAGATATTAGTCCTCTATTGGAGGAGTAGCTGGCAAAAAATTTATTCCATTATGTGGGCTTTCTATTGAGGTTCTTGATAGTTTCCTTTGCTGCACAAATGCTCTTCAGTTTAATGCAATCCTGTGTATTGATCTTCATTTAAGTTGTTTGTGCCTTTGGGGTCTTGTTCAGAAAAAATTTACCAGTGCCTATGCTTTGAAGTGTTGGACCTATGCTCTCTTCAAGTAATTGCAAAGTCTCTGGACTGTATGTTTTTGGATCCTTTGTGACAAAAATCAGTTGACTTAAGTGAATCTTCTGTGCTCCATTGGTCTATGTGTCTTTTTTGTGCCAATACCATACTGTTTTTATTACTGTGGCTTTTTAGTATAGTTTGAAGTCAGGTATTGTGATGCCTCCTGCATGGTTCTTGTTGCTAAAACTACTTTGGCTATTCTGGACTTTTGTTGTTCCAAATGAATTTAAGGACTAGTTTTTCTATGTCTATGATGAGTGACCTTGGTAATTTCATGGGTATCTCATTGAATTAGTAGATCGCTTTTGGGAAAATGGCCATTTTGATGATATATTTTCTGCCTATCCAAGATCATGGTATATCTTTCCATATATCCCCACTGACATTAAGTAAATCAAGAGGATCAACAGAAACTACTTTGAAAAACTATACTCCAAGAAAATGGAAAATCTAGAAGAAATTGACAAATTTCCAGACACATACAACCTTCTTAAATTGAGTCAAAAAGATATAGAAAATTTAAACTGACCAATAGAAATCAAAGAAATAGAATTAGCAATAAAGATTTTACCATCAAACAAAAGACCTGGACCAGATTGATTTCCAAGTGAATTGTATAAAACCTCAATAGAAGAGCTATTCCCAATACTCCTCAATATATTTCATGAAATAGAAAGAAATGCGACTCTCCCAAACACATTCTACGAAGCCAACATCACATTAATAACGAAACATAACAAAAACAGCTCAAGAAAACTATAGGCCTATATTGCTGATGAAACTAGACACACACTGCTAAACAAAATACTAGCAATTTGCATTCAAAACCACATGAAGAAAATTATACTGATTGGAGTTAGGTGAAATCTCAAGAAAGTGGGGTTTATTTCCATTTTCCTGCATATGATTAACCACTTTTTCCAACACCATTTGTTGAAGAAGCTATCTTTTTTCCAGTGTAAATTTTTGGCTCCTTTGTCAAAAATCAATTGACTGTAAGCACGTGGGTCTGTTTCTGAGTCTTCTATTCTACTCCATTGGTCTATGTGTCTGTTTTTGTGCAAATAACATGCTGTTTTTTTTTATTACTGTGGCTTTGGAGTAGAGTTTGAAATCAGGTATTGTGATACCTCCTGCACGGTTCTTGTTACTAAGAATTACTTTGGCTATTCTGGGATTTTTGTTGTTCCAGATGAATTTAAGGACTGGTTTTTCTTTCTTTCTTTCTTTTTTTTTTTAAGGGACTGGTTTTTCTATGTCTCTGAGGAGTGAGCCTGGTAATTTCATGGGTATTGCATTGAATCTGTAGATCACTTTCGGGAGGATGGCCATTTTGATGATATTTATTCTGCCTATCCTAGACCATGGAAGATCTTACCATCTTCTAAGGTCTTCTTCAATTTCGTTTTTCAACTTTTTATAGTTTGTCTTATAGAGGTCTTTTACCTGTTGCTTAGGTTCATCCCTAAGTATTTTATTTTGGGGGGTGCTATTGTGAGTGGAATTGTTTTTTGGGTTTCTTTTTCAGTGGACTTATGGTTGGCATACAAGAAAGCTTCTGATTTTTTAAGATTGATTTTGTATCCAGACACTTTCCTGAATTTGTTGATCAATTCTGTAAGTTTTTTGGTTGACTTTGCTGGGTATTCTTAGTATAGTATCATGTCATCTGCAAAAAGGGATAGTTTTAGTTCTTCTTTCCCTATTTTTACCCCTTTAATTTCCTTCTCTTGTGTTATTGCTCTGGCTAGAGTCTCAAGTACTATATTGAACAGAAGAGGTGATGGCAATCATAAAAAACATGAACAACCACAAACACTGGTGAGGGTGTGGAGAAGTGGGAACCCTAATACATTCTTGGTGGGATTTCGAATTAGTACAACCACTTTGGAAAACAGTATGGAGGATCCTCAGATGAATGGGAATGAACCTACCATATGATCCTGCAATACCACTTCTGGGTATCTACCCAAATTAATGGAAACCAAACTATCAGACTAACGCATGTGTATCTGTGTTTATAGCTGCACAATTTACAATTGCCAAAATATGGAAACAGCCAAGATGACCATCAACAGATGAATGGATTACAAAACTATGGGATATGTACACAATTCAATTTTACTCAGCCATAAAGGAGATCAAAATCATGTTATTTACAGGTAAATGTATGTAACTAGAAAACATGATGTTAAGTGAGATTAGTCAGTCACAAAGAATTAAAAAAAAATATGTTCTCCCTAATATGTGGATGCTAAGGAGAATATGGGGCATAAGAGGGACTCCAGATGAAAAAGGAGAAACTCTAGATAAGCAAAGAAGTTGACTTAACTAAAGGGGATGGACAGGGGCATGGGGGGAGGGAGGGCACCCTAATCCACATGATGTAGTTTCACAAATATATCAAAGTCAATCACTAAACTGAACTTGAGAAGGAAGGAGGGTGAGGGAGTGGGGTGGGAATTGGGGAAGGCGTTAAATGAGAAATGTGTGCATATATTCCTTTATCAGATTGTATCTAACAAAGATGTATGATTATAATGCACCCATTAATAAAAAAAAAACTAAAATAGAAAAGAATATTATACACCATGACCAAGTTGAGTTCATCCCAGGGATTCAACAACATAAAGGCAATATACAATAGACCCATAGCCAACATAATATTAAATGGGGAAAAAATTGCAAGAGTTCCCACTAAAAACAGGAACAAGACAAGGATGCCCATTATCACCTCTTCTGTTTAATATAGTACTTGAGACTCTAGCCAGAGCAATAAGGCAAAATAAAGAAATCATAGATGAAAAATAGGAAAAGAAGAACTAAACCTATTCCTTTTTGCAGATACTATACTTAGAAGACCTAAAAAAGTCAATCAAAAAGCTTACAGAACTCATCCACAAATTCAGCAAAGTGTCCAGATAAAAAATCAATCTTTAAAAATCAGAAGCTTTTTTGTATGCCAACCATAAATCTGCTGAAAAATAAATCCAGAAAACAATTCCACTCACAACAGCACCCTGAAAAATAAAATACTTAGGAATAAATCTCACCAAGGATGCCAATGACCTCTATAAAGATTAGTATAAAAAGTTGAAGAAAGAAATCAAAGGACACCATTTCTTGAAACACATTTGAGAACCCATTTTGTCTTTTCCCACTTTGAGTTTCTCTGAGGCTTCTGAATACAAGGAACAAAAATCAACAGTTTGAAAATTTCTTTTCATTTTAGATTATCATAACCCAAATGACATTCTTATTATATGTGGTATTTTTGTTTCCTAGGAAATCCTAAGTAGAAAAGCCATTGCTATAAGACAAAAAAAGTGTGAAAACTTTAATATAGATTCTTCAGGTTCATTAATTCAGTTAGACAGATCTGGCAATGAAAAGAACAGTGAATAAGGAAGGAGAATAAAATATGTTGCAAACTAGTCTATGCAATGTACAGTCCTATAAATTTGGGAGTAATTACTTAAGTTTTTTTCTCATCTCTAAAATGTAACAAGATAATTGCTTCAATAACTTGTTAAAATCACTAAATGTAATGACCATAAAATTCCCAACCACAGTAATTGAGATAGTAAGTCTGAATTTAATGTTTTCTTGCATTAGACTTTGTTCAACCTTGTAAGTTTCTTTGTGTCCCTAGAAGTATAATAAATGTATTGAGAAAAGCAAAGCAGAAAATGTTGTTCGTTACTTTCAAGAAATTTTAAATTTATTCACATAAAGTAATTACTTGAAAATGATATATCCAATACTCAGTTTTATCAACAGTAAAATAACGATGGCAATTTTTGTATGGTAGTGCAGATTGGCATTAATGTATTAACATAACAACAGTATAAGCATGAAAATTAATTTTGACTTTTTGTAGAACAGCAATTAATTGAGTATGCAGCTAGGCATCTAATCAGTGCAATATCATTGTACTGATTATAGCAATGATAGCAGCAGCTGTAGTAATGATGACAAGTGTATAGATGATGTACATTCACATATGTATGCAAGCACACACATATGTGTATGTGTGTTAAGTGCTGGCCACTCATCTGAGCACCTTCCATACTCAGACTGTAGTAAAACATTACATCCAAAGAACACCCTGAAATGTAGTTGGTTTATTTTTCCAATTTTACAGATGTAAAATGAAGTCATTTAGACTAGAGTTAAATATTAGCTGGTGGAATTGAGATGAAAACTTGGAGTTTTATGGATATGCCAAAGTATTTCCTAAACAGTATATTGACTTTTTTTCTGGTCTGCCCTTGTGGTTTTCATTTCATGATCCCCAGGAAATTCAACATAAGAAGTAAGTGCATGTATGGAAAGCCCAGGTGAATGCCTGTGCTTGAAATAAGTTTTATTGCTTTGAACTAAGCTTTAAGTTACAATGTAGTTCCTGCAAAAATGTTCTGGAGGATGCATCTTGCTTCAGATATCTCTCCAAAAGCTCTCATTTGCTTTTAATCTCAGACATACAACAGAAACAAACAAAGAGGTTTTTCATCTTAAGGAAAGGTTTTGCATTTAAGTAGCTTATTTTATATAGTTTCTTTTCAATATCTCTATGATAACATTTTGGAAAGGGAGAGTTCTGATGAGAAAACATGAGTGTAAAGGCAGTCAGAAATGCATATCTGAATCAGTGTTCAAAATAAAATTCTGTAGACAGTAGGCAAAGGAGTCATCTCAGTTCCTCTGTCCACTGACAATTGACACCCTGCTTCTGAAATCAGCTTGTTATAGTTCAATATAATTACACCAACTCCTTCAAGAGCCCATGGAGTTGCTGTAAATGAGTAATGAGGATTATAATCCAGCAGTGGGTAAATCCATTTTGGTGGTCTAGTCACACAGGGTCAGCTAGAGAAGGTGGGTTTCTGGAGGTGCTGCCTTTGGGATTATATATGGTTCCTTCTCCTTTCACTTGCTCTGTTTTGCTTCTAGCCTCCATGATGTGAGGATCAAAGTCTCATAAGCCTAGTTTCTGCTTCCTTCCTCTGCCATTACCTGAGATCCCAGCCTCACAGGGACTGAATCCAAAACTTCTAAGAAACTGTGAGCAAATAATTATTCCTTCTTCTAAGTTGTATAATCAGATCTTTTAGATTATAACTGTGAGAATGCTAACACATAGCCTGTGCTGGCTAGGCCTCAATGTCATCCTTAGGCATTTTTAAGGATAAATGCTTCATTTCCAACTGATGTGTAAAGTGTTTTTTCAGAACACGGTGTCCTGTAAGGTACCTTTAAGTTTAACCTTAGGATAATCACAAGCTGAATGGAACTAAATGTCTAAGACCAAGGGAATCTTAGATTCAGAACAAGGTGCAACACAGACTAGAAGTAAAATCAAGGGTTTTGATCATGAAATTGCAACATAGGAATAGAACAGTAAGAATCAAGGGGCATGCCTGCTTGAATCAATCATGACCCCAGACATTATCAGACACATCAACCCCCAAAAACCATTAAGAACTTTCCTCACTACTCAGTCAGAGAAGCAGAATTGAACATGCCTCCTGAACTCTTGCTGCTCATTTTTCAGTAAAGCTCTTTCTTTTCCAACAATTGGCTTCCAGACATGTGCAGAAACCACTTGTTCAGTATCACTTCCAGTGTTTTAGGTAGATGGAAAGATGTTGAATCTTCCCAGTTATCAAACTACTTAACATGTTACAGAATTAGGTAATTTCAATTTATTTAGCCCTAGAAATTAACAAAGGATTCTTTAATATTACCCATTGCATACTGATAATAAAGAAAAATATGAAAAGATACAATTATCCCTGATTGAAAATACTTTTGTGCTAAAATTGAGAAACAAAAGAAAATCTGAGGTGGAAAGTTCCTATAAGATAATGAGTGTGTTAAATATGTTTGTGCCTTGGAATCCCTCACAGTTGCACAATTATTTGTTGAATACATAAGCAATAGTGTAATACATTTTTAAATTTTGCATTTAAGTACAAAGACTAATGCTTTAATTTTATCTAAAAATAATTCTTATAAACATGAATGCAGTTTGAAATATCCCTATAAGCAAATATTTCAGTGGGATGGTGATATAATAATATTCTAAGAATCTGAAATTTTATTGTAAATTATATTCTACCTTAGTCATGCTTATTTATTTAATCACTGATATTCTAAACAGGGTTTAAGACATCCTATAGAAATTATGCCTTTAAAGGGTTTTGCATTCAACATTTTTTAATATCAAAAATTGTATTCCTACCAAAACAGGGATTATTAACATATCATTTAAGATGTGTTTATTCATTTATCCACATAAACAAATAGCCTTTAATTTCTAAGAAAATAATTATATTTCATACTTGCATACTTTATACAACTAAGTTCTAGGATTATAATATCTCCAATCCAGGTAAATGATGTTAGTTCAATCAACTAAATGGCACACAAAGGGCTCTGCAGCTAAAAGAAACTGGGCTAAATTAAGTAATTTCATTGTCTTGGACATGTTATTAATATTCTTTAAAAAAATGTCTTTATGGTAATGGGGATTGAGCCCAGGGAGATGCTACATCTATGCTGCATCCTCAGTCCTATTTTATTTTCTATTTTGAAACAGGGTCTCACTAAGTTTCTGACAGCCTTACTAAATTCCTGAGGCTGGCCTTGAATCTGTAATCCTCCTGTCTTGGCTTTACAAGTACTGGGATTATAGGCATGAACCACTATGCCTAGCCAACTTTATAAAATTTTAAGATATCCAAACTAAATTCCAAATTTATGATCAAAGAATATAATTTATGAATTATATAAAATATCTGCTTTAAAATGGAAGTTGAACTTTATTTGAATGATAGTATTTCCATCTCATATATGTATGATAAATACACCTTTGGTCAGATGTGACTCACAAGCCTGAAATCAGACACCTTGATTTCAAATGACTACTGTACTATTTAACTAATATGAAATTTTATTCAGATTCATTTCTGAGCAGTAATTTGTGCAACTGACATTTCAATGACTGTGGTAGCTAAGTTATTAAGTTATTGGAGGCTCACATAAAATATTATGAGATAATAATGATGTATTTGAATCTATTGATCACTATTCAAATCATATTTGCAGTGATATAATTAAAGCAACAAAGATACAAACTTAAGAAACCTGAAAACATGAGAAAGAAGAATAGCAAAGGAACAATGAGTATCTACAATCCCGCAACAGAACCCATCAACTCAGAGTTGCAGGAAATGCCAGGAGAATTCAGAAGTTTGATAGTACAAATGATTCAGGATTTCAGAAAAGAGTTCAGAAAGAATCTGAGAGAAATGAAAGATTAAATCAACAAAGAAACTGATATCTGAAAAAGAATCTCTGAAGGAAGTGAAGTATGTAATAAATGAAATGAAAACATCAATGCAAACCATCAGTGGTTGACTAGATCACATGGAAAATGGAATCTCACTCTTTAAAGACAACTACTCCAAAAATACACGCATAGTATATAATGTAGAAAAATCAATTCAACAGCATAAGCTGGACATTGAAGAGATCTGGGATAACTTTAAAAGAGAAAATCTAAGAATAGTCATAGAAGAGTGTCTAGAAGTCAAAACCAAAGAAATTAAAAAAATATCTTCAGAGAAATAATATCAGAGAATTTCCCAAACATAAAAATGAGGTTGAAACATCTAGAACCCCAATTAGACAAGATCATAGAAAACTAATGTAGAGACTGAGGAATCTTAAATGCAATGAGAATAAGAGACCAAATGGCATTCAGAGACAAAACAATAAGAATCATTACAAATTTCTCAAACCAAGTCATGAAACCCATGAGGGCTTGGAGCAATGTATTCCAAACCCTGACAGAAAACAACTTCCAGCCAAGACTATACTACCCAGCAAATATATCTTTCAAATCTGACAGGGAAACAAAAATCTGCCATGATAAACAAGCTCAAAAAGTTTTTGTCTTCTAAGTGAACACAAGAAAAAATACTCAAAGAGATAAATTTCAAAGAAGAAATAAAAAAATAAATGCCAGAACCAGAGAAAGGATGATTTTCATCAAATGAAAAACAAAGCCAATGAATAAGCACTACATTAAACAGAAATTATAATTCAAAATGCTAGGAATTAAAAATTATTTCTCAACTATTATGCTGAATGCCAATGGTCTAAACTCTCCAATTAAAAGACAAAAAAGTGGCTAAATGGATTAAAAATTATAACCCATCTATATACTGTCTACAAGAAATATACCTTCAGGTAAATATATTCACAAACTAAAGATGAAGGGCTGGGGCAAGGTAATCCCTGCTAATGGAATTTGAAGACAAGTAGGGATAGCATCACTCATATAAGACAAAATAGATTCCAAGCCTAAACTTAGAAGAGACAAAGCATGTCAGTTTTTACTAGTATAAGAAAAAATCCAACAAGAGGATAGAAATATTATCAACATTTATACTCTGAACATAGGTGGAACCACTTTTATAAAACAAATTCTTTGTGGCATTAGGTCTCACATAGATCCCAATACAATAATACTGGGAGAATTTAACACTCCTCTAACACCACTAGACCAATATTCCAGATGAAAGATCAGAGAAGATGCTTCAGAACTAAAGAACACCATAAACAAAATGGACCTACTAGTCACATGCAGAATATTCCATCCAACTACAACTGAATGCATGTTCTTTTCAGCTGCTCATGGAACCTTCTCCAAAATAGACCATAACCTGGGCCACAAAACAAGCATTAGCAAAATAAAAAATGTGACAAAATTCCCTGCATTTTTTCAGACCATAATGGAATGATATTACAAATCAACAATAAGAAGACCCAAAGAAACTTCATAAATACATGGAGGCTGAATACCACACTGCTGAGTGAGGAATGGATCATAGAAGAAATAATAGGGATATAAAGAAATTCCTAGAAACAAATGAAAATAGAGACACAATTTATCAAAATCTCTGGGACACTTATGGGAGCACTCATAGCACTGAGTGCTTATAGAAGAACAGAAAATCAGGTGAAACTGAGGACTTCTGGGAAGATGGCGTTAGAGTGAGACACCTCTCAAGAGGCACTGTGAGCTCGATTCAAATCAGCCATAGGGGCAGCTTCTTGACAGAAGAAAAACAACAAAAAGGTGAAAAACGCTACAAAAACTGAAATCCAGCTGATCAGAATCTGGAAGGCCGACCAGGGAGAGCAAAGAAGCCCATCGGTGCGGCCACAGAGAGACACCGCTGAGTGATGGCCGCTATTGAGCCAGTCCCCAGAGTAGGGTCTACTGACAAAGAAATATATAATGACCTTCTGCATTCCCAGCGACCAGAGGTAGAGTGAAGACTCCTGAACTCCTAATCCTAGCCAGGCGGCATATCAAGACACCCTTGACAATGACCGGAATGAATGGTACGACCAGCTTAAGCCCGCATGGGGCCATTCCAGCTCACCTCTCCCTACAGAGCCAGAGCAGAGATACCTGCACTGCAGAGCTTGAATCAAAACTGCCACAGGAACAGCTTCTTGACAGAAGGAAAGAGAAGCAAAGCAACAGAAGGTGAGTAAAGCAACAGGGGCAGTTGGTCAGAACAACAGAGAGCAAACCAGGACGAATGGGGGAGCTGGCGTGTACATGGCAGTAGCAGCTGCCATTTTGTCAGCCACCCACAGCAGCAGGGATCTACCCAAAAGATCTGCAGAGGCCAAATCAAGTCTGTTCTTACAAACTTGCAGGGATTTTTATTTTGTTTCTTGCTGATGTTTTTTGTTTTCTGGATTTTCTGTTTTGTTTTGTTTCATTTTTACTGTTTTCACTTTGCATTGCTTCGATTAATCTATGTTTGTTCAGAGGATTGGTTGCTTTGTTAGCCTTTGCTAGACCCTAGAAGACAACACCAGAAACACACCAAATACACTAATAGAGCAGGCAGAAGAAGTACCAAAGTAATTGCAACTCAGTACAAGATACCATTCACAGAGAGAAAATAAAAATAAGAAACCTATAAATTCAGAAAAAGCATGCAAGAGCAGCAAAGTTATAAAATTAAGAACAGGGAAAACATGGGAAGGAAAAATACCAAAGAAACAATGAGTCAACACAACACCACAATAAAAGAAGTCAATGACACTGAATGACAGAGTTTACCAGAAGAACAATTTAGGTATTTAATAATAGAAATGATACAAAACTTCCAGAAAGAATACAGAGAGAGATGGAAAGAAATAAAGGAAGAAATAAACAAACAATCTGACATCCTGAGCAGGAATATAAAGAAGCCTTGAGGGAAGTGAAGGATGTGAAAGATGCAATAATAGAAGTGAAGGCATCAATACAAACTATAAACACTAGATTAGACCACATGGAAAACAGAATATCACTCCTAGAAGATGACCATTCCAAAAAAGAATCCATTATACATAATCTAGAAAAAAAATTGACAATATGAATTGGACATCGATGAGATCTGAAAAATTTTCTTTCTTTCTTTCTTTTTTATGGTACTGGGAAATGAACTCAGGGACATTCTACCTCCGAGCTATACCCCAGCCCTATTTTTTATTCTTTATTTTGAAACCAGGTCTCACTAAGTTGCCGCAGATCGCCTCACTAGGTAGCTGAGGCTGGCTGCGAACCCAGATCCTCTGGTCTCAGCCTCCCGAATGCTGGGATTACAAGCATGTGCCACCATGCCCGGCTGAGATCTGGAAAATTTTAAAAGAGCTAACCTAAGAATAATAGGCATAGAAGAGAGATTAGAAGTTGAAACTAATCCAAAAAACAACCTTTTCAAAGAAGGAATATCAGAGAATTTTCCAAACATAGAAAGAGAAGTTGACATACAGGTGCAGGAAACATATAGAATTCCCTCTAGACAAGAGCAAAGAAGAGGTTCACCACGCTACATAATAATCAAGCTGACTAATGTAGAAGCTAAGGAAAGAATTCTAAAGGCAACAAAAGTAAAAGGCCAAGTGACATTTAGAGGCAAACCAATTAGAATCACTTCAGACCTCCAAAATCAAGTCATGAAAGCCAAGAGGGGCTGGAGTAACATATTCCAAACTTTGAAAGAAAATAACTTGCAGCCATGATTCCCCTACCCAGCAAAACTCTCTCTCAAAGTCGACGGAGATATAAAAACCTTCCATGACAAACAAAAACTGAAAGAATTTATGTTTTCCAAACCAGCACTAGAGAAAATACTCAAAGAGAGTAACTACAAAGAAGAACTAACAAGTAAACATCAGAACCAGAGAAACAATAATTTCCAGGAAACAAACAACTATGCAAAGAAGAACAAACACTACTGCAAACAGAAGTCAACACTCAAAATATTAGGAATTAAAAATCATCTCTCAATAATATCACTGAATATAAATGGTCTCAACTCCCCAATAAAAAGGCACAGGGTGGCAAAATGGATTAAAACCCAGAATCCATCTATATGATACCTGCAAGAAACACACCTTACAAGCAAAGATCCCCACAAACTAAGGGTGAAGGGCTGGAGTAAGGTAATCCATGACAATGGAACTTGAAGACAAGCAGGAGTAGAAACCATGATATCGGATAAATTAGATTTCAAGCCTAAGCTCATGAAAAGAGACAAAGAAGGTCACCTTTTACTAGTAAAAGGAACAATCCAGCAAGAGGAAGTAACAATTATCAACATCTATGCCCCAAACATAGGTGCAGCCACTTTCATAAAACAAACTCTGCATGATATAAAATCACACATAGATCCCAATACACTAATACTAGGAGACTTCAATACTCCTCTCACATCACTAGACTGATATTCTAAAAAAATGGTCAGTAAATATGCTTTGGACCTAAAAAATACCATAAACCAAATGGACCTGTTAGACACATACAGAATATTTTACCTAACTACAGTTGAATTCGCATTTTTCTCAGCAGCGCATGGAACCTTCTCCACAATAGAACACATTCTGGGCCACAAAGTGAGCACTGGCAAATTCAAAAAACGTAACATAATTCCCTGCATCTTTTCAGACCACAATGGAGTGAAACTAGTAATAAACTCTAAGAAGCCCCAGAGTAACCATGTAAACACATGGAGACTGAACACCACACTGCTGAATGAGGATTTGGTGATAGAAGAAGTAAGGGGAGGAATTTAAAAATTCCTAGAAACCAATGAAAGCAGAGACACAACATATCAAAACATCTGGAACACTTTGAAGGCAGTAATAAGAGGAAAATTTATACCACTGAGTGCCCACATAAGAAGAACAGAGAATCACAAGATAAATAACCTAATGACACAGCTCAAAGCACTCAAAAAATAAGAACAGTCCAACCCCAAGGCTAGTAGAAGACAGGAAATTATGAAAATCAGAGCAGATATTAATTAAGTAGAGAATAAAAAGATAATACAGAAGATCGACAGAACCAAAAGCTGATTTCTTGAAAAAATAAACAAGATAGATAAATCATTGGCCAACCTAACCAAAAGAAAGAGAGAATCAACTCACATTACCAAAATAAGAGATGAAAAAGGTGATATTACCACCAGCAGTGCAGAAATACAGAGGATCATCAGAAACTATTTTGAAAAACTATAATCCAACAAAATGGAAAATCTAGAAGAAATTGAGAAACGTCTAGACACATATAACTTTCCTAAATTGAGTCAAGAAGATATAGAAAATTTAAATCAACTTATAAAAAATAAAAGAAATAGAGACAGCAATAAAAAGTTTACCATCAAACAAAAGCCCAGGGCCAAATGGTTTTCCAAGTGAATTTTATAAAATATTTATGGTTCAGATAATACCAATACTCCTCAAACTATTCCATGAAATAGAAAGAAACGGGATCCTCCCAAACACTTTCTATGAAGCCAACATCACTTTAATACCAAAGCCAAATAAAGACAGCTCAAGAAAAGAAAGCTATAGGCCTATATCACTGAAGAACTTAGATGCAAAACTGCTAAACAAAATACTAGCGATGCGCATTCAAAACCACATCAAGAAAATTATCCACCATGTCCAAGTCAGGATCATCCCAAGCTGTTCAAGATTGGTTCAACATATGAAAAACAATCCATATACTACACCACATAAACAAACCTCAAAGACAAAAATCACATGATCATCTCAATTGATGCTGAAAAAGCATTTGACAAGATCCAACACCCATTCATCCAAAAAGCACTGCAGAGAATCAGAATAGAAGGAACATACCTCAAAATCATAGAGGCAATACACAATAGGCCTACAGCCAATATTGTATTAAATGGAGAAAACTGCAAGAATTCCCACTAAAAATGGGAAGAAGACAAGGGTGTCCATTATCACCTCTTCTGTTCAACATAGTACTTGAGACTCTAGCCAGAGCAATAAGGCAAGAGAAGGAAATCAAAGGGGTAAAAATAGGGAAAGAAGAGCTAAAATTAACCCTCTTTGCAGATGACATGATACTATACCTAGAAGACCCAACAAAGTAAGCCAAAAACTTATAGAACTGATCAACAAATTCAGCAATGTGTCTGGATACAAAATCAATCATAAAAAATAAGAAGCTTTCCTGTATGCACCCATAAAACCACCGAAAATGAATCCATAAAACAATTCCACTCACAATAGAACCCCAAAAAGTAAAATACTTAGGGATAAACCTAACCAAAGAGGTAAAAAAAACCTCTATAAAGAAAACTCCAAAAAGCTGAAAAAAAATCGACAAAAACCTTAGAAGATGGAAAAATCGACCATGCTCTTGGACAGACAGAATAAATATCATCAAAATGGCCATCCTCCCGAAAGTAGTCTACAAATTAAATGCAATACCAATGAAATTACCAAGGTCACTCCTCATAGACATGGTCCTTAAATTTATTTGAAACAACAAAATGCCCAGGATAGCCAATGTAGTTCTTAGTAACAAGAACCATGCAGGAGGTATCACAATACCTGACTTCAAACTTTACTACAAAGCCACAGTAATAAAAACAGTGTGGCATTGTCACAAAAACAGACACACAGACCAATGGAGCAGAATAGAAGATTCACAAACAGACCCACGTGCTTACAGTCAATTGATTTTTGACAAAGGAGCCAAAAACATACACTGAAGAAAAGATATCCTCTTCAACAAATGGTGTTGGCAAAACTGGTTAGCCATATGCAGAAAAATGGAAATAAACCCCACTTTCTCACCCTGCACAAGAGTCAACTCAAAATGGATCAAAGATCTGGAAGTCAGGCCAGAGACCTTGCAGATACTTGAAGAGGGCATAGTACCAACACTTCAACACATAGGCACAGGTAAAAACTTTCTCACCAAGACCCCAAAAGCACAAGCAGCTCAAAGGAAGATCAATACATGGGATTGCATTAAACTGAAGAGCTTCTGTGCAGCAAAGGACCTCAACAGAGAGCCACAGAGTGGGAGAAAATTTTTGCCAGCTACTATTCTGATAGACCACTAATATCTAGGATATACAGCAATTCAAGAAAATCACAGCTAAGAAAACAAATAGCCAAATCAAAAAATGGGCAAAGGATCTAAATAGACACCTCACAAAAGAAGAAATACAAATAGTTAATAAATGTGTGAGGAAATGTTCAACATCATTAGCAATCAGAGAGATGCAAATCAAAACTACCTTGGGATTTCACCTAACTCCATTCAGAATGGCAATCATCAAAAACACAAACAACATCAAATGCTGGTGAGGGTGTGGAGAAGTGGGAACCCTAATACATTGTTGGTGGGATTGCAAACTAGTGCAACCACTTTGGAAAACAGTATGGAAGATCCTCAGAGGAATGGAAATGAACCCACCATATGATCCAGCAATACCACTTCTGGGTATCTACCCAAAAGAATGGAAACCAAACTGTCAGACCAATGAATGTGTATCTATGTTTATAGCTGCACAGTTTACAATTGCCAAACTATGGAACCAGCCAAGATGTCCATCGACAGATTAATGGATTACAAAACTATGGGATATGTACACAATGGAATTTTACTTAGCCATAAAGAAGAACAAAATCATATTATTTGCAGGGAAATGGAAGGAACTGGAAAACATTATGTTAAGTGAGATTAGTCAGTCACAAAAAGTTAAAAATCGAATGTTCTCCCTAATATGTGGAAGCTAGGGAGAAAATGGGACCTAAGAGGGAAACCAGATGAAGAAGGAGAATCCTTAGGTGAACAAAGAATTTGACTTAACAGAAGGTGATGGGGGGAGGGGAGACACCCTAATGCACATGATGTACTTTCATGAACACATCAAAGTCAATCACTAAACTAAACTTGAGAAGGAGGGAGGAGGGAGTGGGGTGGGAATTGGGGAATGGTTAAATGAGAAATGTGTGCATGTATGCCTTTACCTATACTAGTTTGTACCTAACAAAGATGTGTTATTGCAATGCACCACATTATTTTAAAAAAAAAGGGAAAGATGAAAAAAAGGATTTGTTAATGTTACACTGGGAGATTTTTGATCTATGTAATGTGGAGCCCATTTCCATTAATGTGGAAGAAACAGCTAAGACATTTGTACATCAGCTTCAATCATTGGTGCCTACCTGGCCCTCATTTACCTCCTTGCTGGGAGGAGTTATCAGATTAGCAGCAATAGTCATTCTAGGCTTACGCATTCTACCACTCATTGTAAGCCTTATGATCAATGCCTTTGTTAGTATACAAGCAGATTTACATGGAACAGAACTGCAAGCACTGCCTCACACAGGGCCTGATAGTCAATGATGGGTTCCATTTTCTCAGGGCAATATCAACCTAAGACAGGGCTCGTTGAATGACTCATTGAGACTCCATGACTGGTAAGATTAAGCACCTGGTAGGAGACTACCTAAGACAGGTACAATCCTTCATGCATTTAAAAAAAAAACAAAAAACGGGGGAGTTGTGGGAGCCCAGCTGGACCCTTTCCCCCCTGGCAGTTGCTATCTGCATATATGAGTAATTATATTGACTCTTTTGCTATGGCTACATTGGTGTCTTGAAGTCTTGAGATTGCTTCTAGGATGTGTAGATGAAAAACCCTCCTACTTCTTAGAAAGTAAATATATGACTCTAAAGGTTTATGGTTTTATGACTCTAGAAAGTTTGCTTGACCAGGCTATGTTAGGAATGTGGGCTATATGTGTAAAATGAAGAAGTGGTGCTATTTGTGTTCTGACAATGATTGATATGTCGTAAATGTCTACATAACCCTGTTGTACTCAAGAAATGTATAAAAAATCCATTGTGAAAAATAAAAATAAAAAATAAAGAATTGGTGAAACTAAACAAAAAGAACAGAAAATCACCAAATAAACAACCTAATGACATACCTCAAAGTCACTTAAAAGCAGGAAGAGCCTAATTGCAAAGCCAGTATAAACTATAAAACCATTAAATCAGAGCAAAAATCCATGAAGGAGAAAATTTAAATATATATGTAACCAAAAGCTAGTTTTTTCCTTAAAAAAGGATAAACTGTAAACTATTAGCCAACCTAACCAAAATAAAAAGAGAATCAACCCAAATTAAGAAAGTAAGTGATGAAAAAGGTGATGTTACCGTAGACAGCATAGAAATCCAGGTCATCAGAAACTACACTCCAAAAAAGTGGAAAACCTAGAAGAGTTTGACAAATTTCTAGACATATACAAACTTCCTAAATTGAATCAAGAATAGATAGAAAATTTAAGCTGACCAATAACAATCAAAGAGATTGAAACAATAATAAAGAATCTAACATCAAAAAAAAAAAAAAAAGCCCAGGTCCAGATCGTTTCAGAGCCTAATTTTATAAAACCTTTATAGAAGATCTAATTCCAATAATTCTCAATATATTCCATGAAATAGAGGACAAGACTCTCCTAAATACATTTCATGAAGCCAGCATCATATTAATACCAAAATCAAATAAAGTGTACTCAAGAAAGAAAACTACAGACTAATATCATTGATGAAATTATACAGCAATCTTCTAAAAAACACTAGAAATGCATGTTCAAAACTACATCAAGAAAATTATACACCACAACCAAGTTGAGTTCACCAGGGATGCAAGGCTGGTTCAACATAAGAAAAACCAATCCATGCAATTCACCACATAAACAGGACTAAAGACAAAAATCACATGATCATTTCAATAGATACTTAAACAGCATTAGACAAAATCTAACACCCATTTATGCTAAAAACACTGTACAGAACTGTAGTAGAAGGAATTTACTTCAACATCATAAAGGCAATATACAATAAGCCCATAGCCAACATATTGAATGGGGGAAAAATACAAGAATTCCCTTTAAAATCAGGAACAAGATAAGGATACCCACTATCACTACTCCTTTTCAATATAGTGCTTGAGACTCTAGCCAGAACAATAAGTCAAGAGATAGAAATCAAAGGAGTGCAAATAGGAAAAGAAGAACTGATATCTCTATTTGCAGATATCATGATCTTATGTTTAGAATACTCAATATAGTCAACCAAAAGACTCTTAGAACTGGTTAAGTCAGCCAAGTGTCTGGATACAAAAACAATCTAAAAAAAATCAGAAGCTTTTCTATATGCCAATACCATAAACCTACTGAAAAAGAAATCCAGAAAACATTCCCACTCAGAAGCACCAAAAAATACAAAATAAAAAAAGACCTCTAGAAGGAAAACTATAAAACATTAAAAATAATTTGATGAAGCCTTAAAGGTGGAAGGATCTTTCATGCTCTTGAATAGGCAGAATAAATAGCATCAAAATTATCATTTTTCCAAACGTGACCTACAGATTCAGTGCATAGTCCTTAAATACAGATATAGAAAAAATCAGTCCTTATGTTTATTTAGAACAACAAGAAACCCAGAATTGCCAAAATAGTTCTCAACAAAAAGAACAATGCAGGAGTCATCATAGACCAATGGAGCAGAATAGAAGATTCACACACTTACAGCCAATTTATTTTTTGCAAAGGGGAAAAAAACATACACTGTTAAAACACAGCCTCTTCAACTAAGGTTGTTAGCAAAACTGGTTATATCAGTTCTTCTCACCCTGCACAAGGGTCAATTCAAGATGGATCAAAGACCTGGAAGTCAGATTAGAGACTGCAATTACTTGAAGTGGCCAAAAGAATCACACTCCAACATATAGGCACAGATAAAAGCTTCCTCAACAAGACATTAAAGGCACAAGAAATTAAAATGAGGATTAATATATGAGATTGCATTGAACTGAGGAGCTTCTGTGCAGCAAGGGAAACTATCAAGAACCTCAACAGAGAGCCCAGAATGGGGGATCTTTGCCAGCTACTCCTCTGATGGAGGACTAATATCTAGAATCTACAGAGCACTCAAGAAATTCACTGCCAACAAAACAAATAACCCAAACAAAAATGGGCAAGTGAACTAAATAGATACTTCATAAAAGAAGAAACACAAGTAGCCAATAAATATATGAAAATATGTTCAATATCATTAGCAATTAGAGAGATGTTCAAAACTACCCTAAAATTTTACCTAACCCCAATTAGAAGGGCAATAATTTAAAAAAATAAGATTCTGGCAAGGATATGGAGAAGTAGGAACTCTGATACACCATTGATGGAATTGCAAATTAGTGCAAACACTTTGGAAAACAATTTGGAGGATACTCAGAAGAATAGCAATGGACCTACTATATGAGCCAAGCTTTCCCACTCCTGGGAATCTATCCAAAAGAATTGAAACCAAAGTACTATAGTAATGTATGCATATCTATATTTATAGCTACACAATCTATAATTGCCAATCTATGGGACCAGCAGACATGTCCATCAACAGATGAATGAATTACAAAATTATGGGATATATACACAGTGGAATTCTACCCAGTCATACAGAAGAACAAAATTATGTTATTTGCAAGAAAATGAATGGAACTGGAGAATATTATCCTGAGATTAGTCAGTAACAAAAAGTGAAAGATTGGATGTTCTCCCTCATGCAGAAGGCAGGAAAAAAATTAGGACACAGGAGGAACTCTAGAAAAGGGAAGAGAAACTTTAGTGGAGTGAAGGAGGGGGCTTAACTGATGGAGATGGGAGAGGGGAGAAACATTTGAAGAGGGAAATACATCAATAACCATGATGTACATGCACAAACTTATCAAAGCCTATCACTGCACTGCGCATGGGAAGATGGGGAGGGAGGAGAAGTGGAATGGAATCTGGGGGAGGGCTCAAATACAGTATGCATGTATGCTTATATCACCCTGAAATTCAAAAGGATGTATGATTATAATGCATGAATAAAAAAAAGACATAACTTCTATCATACAGTACTATGGGTATACTATAGGAAATAGAACATGATGCTTGGCTCATTGTAAAAGTTCAAGGGATTAGATTCAGGTGCAGACATTTGTGGTATGGGTAGGTAATATAGATCTGTTGGTCATTTTATGTGAAATAAGCATTTTTTTCCCAGTTGACAGAAGAATTGACAGAAAAACAATAGCATCCATGTGAAAAATTTTAAATTGGTAAGCATGATTTCAAGAAAAGTTATTTTCATTGCTGTGGTGCTTATTTTAGAAATTAAGAAAATGCTTTAAAAAATTATTTATTACAATTTACTATAGCAATTGCACCCAGAATCTCCCATTATTTAAAATGTTCAAAGCTTCTTTTGAATTGTAGTCTGTCTCTGCATATAAACAATTTTTTGCTGTAGTTTTATTTTCAAATGTTAAGAGTTATGAGATAATTTATCAACTTGTAGATGTGGTGATGGAATGACATATAATTCATATAGTAAATCATATTTACTGAGTAAGAGCAGTCCATTAAAATAATAGCGTACTCCTATTTCAGTTCCTTTATACCTGTCCTCCCCCCTCCCCCGCCCTAATCACCTTGAGCATTCTTCCTTGAAATATCCACTGGCTCATTCTCATACTATCAGTCTCCTCTCAAATACCTCCTCCTCATCAGAGAAACATTTGATTATGCTATATAATAGCACCCTGAAACTCTTTATAATTCATATAGTTTTTTTATTCATAGATTATATATATACACATATAATTATGCGACGTTACCTTAACCAGTTTGCGCTTGGAGCAAGGCTCAGCCTGCTAAATAAGGGACGTGTAACATTTCTCTCTTTACATTATTTTATTCTGGAAATTTGGGCTTTGCTTCTACATTAAAAAAGGTTTTTTAAGAGGCTCAGGATGCTATCATCACAGGAAAACAAAGGCCTAGGCCTGGCTCAGAGGTATCCATTAACTCTACATATACCGGCAGCTGAGTCAAGAGAACTTAGGTTTCTTATCATAAGACAGAAGGAAGCTTTTAGACAAGAAAGCTTGCTAAACTTTCTGCTTACCTATTTATTAACTAGCTACTTTTAGCTGCCTGAGCAAATAGGAAAGATTTATCTAATGAATAGTTCCTCTTTGCTTTAACCTTTACCCCCTGCTCTTCCTTTGCTGTGCCTGCTCTCTACTAAAAGAATAATTCATTTACACTTTTGTATTTTTTCCGCTGCTCCCCTAATCTTAGCAAACACAATAGGAAATAGCCTTTCCAGTTAAAGATGTACCCACTTAACTCTAGGAAAAACAAGGCTGTAAAAATTCATTTTTTTGTATACCTTGTTGTAATGAGCATAAATATGACTCATGAGATGAATTAAAACAGATGTGTCTTAACATACATGGTGTGTAAGTGTACTCTCACTCGCTCTCGACCTTGTCTCGATCCCCACCTAATGAAGGACCCCCCAGGCTCTACCACTTCTTTGAGGGCTGGCTCCCGGCATAATTACTTATTATACTATTTTTCCAACTAAATATGAGATATATGAAAATATGGTCTTTGTCTCTTTTGTTCATTATGATGTCACCAGCATCTAAAATAAGATCTGATACAGAACTTGCATTCAATAAATATTGCTTTAATTAATGAGTGTATTGCACAAATGTTTAAAAATTATAATAAATGTTAACACAGGGAATAGTATGAAATATCAAGAAAGGATTCCCTTTAAAAGCAACTTAGGGTGGATAAATTATTTTCCTAAGGTTATATAGCTAGTAATTTGCAAAGCCAATAATGGAAGATGTGAAAAATTCAGTGGACTTCACTGTTATATGCTTTTGCCTGCAAAATCTAATTTATTTAATTTCAACTTTTGGACAAATTGTGGCATTATAATGGACACAGTTTATACTGAATTTGTGCAAATTAGATATATTGATAAAAATACATGATTTAAATGTTTGACCTCAAAGCAACCTCAAGGCACATCAAAAAACAAATTACTTGAGAGAAGTGAAAAAGATAAGAATCTTAAGGATAGAGTGAAATACAGATTCTATAAAGTGTCACAAAGAAAAGCATGAGAATCAGCTTTTATCCAGATATTGTGCCAATTAGAAAACAATGCAGTGAAGTTTTTAAAGTACTTCAAGAAAAGTGCTGTCAACTTAGAATTTTATGCATAGATAAGTCTTTTTATAGACAAGCAAAAACTGATAGAATTTGTCAGTAACAGACATGTATTACCAAAAAAGTGAAAGAATTTTGTTAGGAAAATATAACTAAAAAAAATTTAAAGTGAGAGGATGGTAGTACATGCCTGTGATCCTGGTACTTTGGAGGCTGAAACAGGGGGATTGCAGGTTCAAAGCCAGCCTCAGCAATATTTAGTGAGACTTTGTTTCAAATTTTTAAAAAAATTAAAGGGGGTGTAGTGAAGAGGTAGAACCCCCTGGGTTCAGTCCCCAGTACCCCCAAAAAATTAAATTAAGAAAAAGGGTAAATAATTTTTTAGATGTAAAATCTTATTGAGAAATAATTGGAACTTTTAAGGAGCTAAGGACAAAGACAACTGCCAAGGTACCAGACCATGAACTTCAGGAAGAATTTTATATGCATACTCATAATCCTATTACTTTTTAGGCTGAGACAGAAGGATTGCAGGTACTAGGCAAGTCTCAGCAACTTAGCAAGACCTTCATACTTAACAAAACCCTGTTTCAAAATAAAAAATAAAACGAGTTTAAATTATGCCTCAGAGGCAGAATGCCTTTGGGTTAAATGACAAACCTCCACCCTCCTCAAAAAGACTATCACTTGCTATCTCCACCTAATGTCTACCTAACATTATAATCACCAAGCATTCCAGGAAAGTGAGAGAATTTGATATAGTAAACATGACTAAAATCAGAACACAACTACTTTCTTGGAAATAAAAAGAAATTACTTCGCCAGATAAAGTAACTGTGAAAATCTACAACTAACATTACTCCTAAAGTTGAAAGATACCATCCCTCCTCTCCAAATTAGGAATAAGTCATGGACATATGCTACTAAAATTCTATTAAGCTTGTCAATTTATGCATAAATACCTCTAAGATTTTTATGTGGATATAATTTGGGTTATATGTGCAGTGTTTTCTTTTACTTAGATCTTTTAAATTTTATCTTATTGGTGGTTTATATATGAAAGCCCTATGGATTTACAATGGCTAAAACAATTTTGATAAAAATAATAAATTTGAACAATATGCACTATTTGATTTGAAAATTTACTGCATGATTAAAGCAATGTGATATTGGTATAACAGGAATTTGACTTATAGAACAGAACAGAATTCAGGAAAAAATACAACTACATATTCAAGAGCATTTCAAGAAAAGTTTCAAGATAATTAAGTCTTTTTAATAAATGATGTTGAGAATCAGAAATCTCTACATAAATACAAAATGAGCCTTACTCTTACTTCACATTATTGTAAAAAAATCTTGACCTAGTTCATAATTAAATCAATAAACATCTAGAAGTAAATGTCAAAGAAAATATTTTCCCATTGTTAGGAAAAGATTTCTTGTATACAACATTAAGCACATAAAATGGAGAAAACACTGATAAGCTTATCTCCAAAACTTTGAAAATTTTATATATTAAAATTCACAATTGCCAAACTATGGAAACAGCCAAGATGTCCATCGAAAGATGAATGGATTAGAAAACTATGGGATATGTACACAATGGAATTTTACTCAGCCATAAAGAAGAACAAAATCATGTTATTTGCAGGGAAATGGATGCAACTGGAAAACATTATGTTAAATGAGATTAATCAGTCACAAAGAGTAAAAACATATATACTACCTAATATGCAGGTGCTAGGGAGATGATAGGGCATAAGAGAGACTCCAGATGAAAAAGGAGAAATCCTAGATAAGCAAAGAAGTTGACTTAACTGAAGAGGATGGACGGGCGTGACACCCTAATGCACATGATGTAGTTTCACAAATATATCAAAGTCAATCACTGAACTGAACTTGAGAAGGAGGGAGGGCGAGGGAGTGGGGTGGGGACTGGGGAGGGGTTAAATGAGAAATGTGTGCATATATGCCTTTATTGGCTTGTACCTAACAAAGATGTATGATTACAATACACAAATTAATAAAAAAATAAAAAAGACACTCTTAAGAAATTGACTATAAATATTATGTATGTAAAACATATATCTGATGCAGATTGTATCCACAATGCTCAAAGGATGTCTAGAATTCAGTAATAAGAAAACTATGACAGATTTTTAGTAGGAAAAGTTTAAGTAGATGCTAGACCACTAAGCAGAGGATGTTAGATATGAATAGTGATCAAGAAAATAAAATTATCTAACAGAATAATTCTTTTACCATTTTTTAAATAAAAAAAGTAGAAATACCAAGTTCTGGTAGATATAAAACAATTTGGACCCTCTTAATATGCTGGTAAGAATGCAATATAGGGCCATTTGTAAAGTATCAGTTACTTGTAATATTAAAAATTGCCATGTGATACAACAATCTCACTTGTAGGCATTTACTCAAGAGAAATTAAAAACATAAGTCCACACAAAGACGTATTCAACAATGTTCATAATAGATTTATTCATACTTTCCTAATACGGGAAGCAACCCAAACCCCCATCAACTGATCTCTAGTAAAAAGTCCTAGAAAATTTATACAATTATATACTATTTACCAATTGCAAAGCAAACAATATTATGCATACAATAGTGAGACTAAAACAAAAGAAGTCCAACACAGAAAATAGAATGTGAATTATACCATTTATACTCACAGGTTGTCACAGACTGGGTTAAGGGGAGAGAATGGCTTTGATCTGAAATGGGGGACTTTTTAATGTTTTTATTGATGCATTAAAATCTCACATAATACTGTATATCATGTTGACAGTAACATACATGCATTGAGCACTTGGTGGTCCCTGCTGCCTTCTCATCTCCCCCCTTCACCATACAGAGTACTGAGATTTGCAATGCTATTTTCACCATATGTACACATGTAGCAATGTTTTTACTTAATTATTGATAAATAACTTTTTATTGGTAGAATTAATAGGCAGATAATCAGTAAGGCTATCCTAAACTTAAAAAGCACTATAAATCAGCTTGGTCTAATTGACATTCTACTTAGAAGAGGAGCATACACATTGTTTTCAAGTGCCTGTGAACATTTCTCAAAGTAAAAGTGATTTTCAATTATTTCAGAAGTTTGTAGGTATCTTTGTGTGTGTCTGTGTGTTCAAATAAAACTTTATTTATAAAACAAGTGCTAAGCCAAATTCAACTCATGGACCATAGTTTGTAGGTATCTTGTCAAAGATGTGTTTGTGTGTTTGTGTGTGTGTGTGTGTGTGTGTGTGTGTGTGTTTGTGTGGGTGTGTTACTAAGGATTGAACCCAGGGGCATTCTAACTCCAAGCTAAATCCATAGCTCTTTTTTATTTTTTTATTTTGAAACAGTGTCTCACTAGTCCACTGAAAGGTTTTGCTGTTTGCTAAGGTTGTCCTGGAACCTGAAATCATTCTATGTCAGCCTACCAAGTACTGGGATGACAGGCATGCACCACAATGCCCAACAATGATTTCTAATATAATTTATTTTCCTAGAGAGAATATACCCTGTAGGCTTAAAATATTTAGAAGTTCAATGAGAGTTAATGTCCCAGCATTTGTTTCATATTAGAATCAATATACTTTAAAAATAAAGGGGGGAGTGGGAAGAGAGCTGGAGGAAAGCCCACCAAGTGCCATGTGCACTTATGTCACCACCACTGTGAACTGCATTATGAAGTAGAAAATAATGCACCAATAAAAGTATAAAAATAATATAAAATGTGAAAAAATGAATATTTTGCTGTTTTCCACTTGGTAAAGATCAGATCTTCTCTGTTTATTTTTCTAATGGTTCTATCTGAATGTAAGTGTCTTATGGAAGTCTTCAACTATGATTATGGTTTTGGTCTAATAGTTTCTTAATTTTTCCATTTTCCACTTTAATTGAATGATATTTTCTCTGGTACAGACTTCTAGGTTAATATTCCCTTGATCCTTCACTTATTGATATTATTGCTCCATTGTTTTTTTATTTCCATTTTTTTACAAGAAGTAAGTTGATATTAACATCATTGTTTATATATGCAAATTGTCCTCTCTTCTCTAGTTGTTTGTAAGACTTCCCTCTTTATCTTAGGTTTCCAGTAATGTGTTTATGACATGCCTTATTTTGTGCTTCTTGTTTAAGATTCCTTTGGATGATTGATTTTTCAGTAAATATTTTCCCAAAACTTTGAAATTCAACACTTTTCAGAAGATTTCTGTGCCACTTTTTCCATCTTCTTTTAGAATGACAAATAAAAATTGGATTTCTTCATTTTATTCTCCTGACCATTGAAATACTTTCCATTTTTCAAAAATCCTTTGTGTTTTTGTTCTTCAGATCAGATAACTATTTTATGTCCAAGTGCATTTACCCTTTCTTCTGCCATTTACAATCTGCTACTATGCTGATGAATAAAATTTATTTCATATAAGTAGCATTGCATTTTAATTTTTAGAATTAACAGAGTCCTTATTCTTAAAGCTTACATTTCTATTCACACACTATTCACTTCTTGACCTATGACCATCATTTTTCCTGTAGATTTTAACAAGGTTAGTCACTGTGGATTGTAGAAAATTTAATTATTTTTTCTTCTTTTAAGTAGTATTGATTTTTTTCTAGACTGGTAAGTCTATTTAATTCAAATGGCTGTCTATCTCTTCTATGAACAAATGTAACTGAAATTTCTACTCTTTTCTTCCAGACTTACAGATGTTACTTTTTTGTTGTGAAAATTGATGTTTCCTCCATGTAGGCACAACTTAGTGTACGGACAAGCATCTATGCAACATATATAATGCAGGTTTGGCAGCACTCTTTGTGTTCCAATTACACAGTGAGAACAGGATTTTCCCTTAGATGAAGACTTCTAAAGCCAAATCTTATATTTCTGTGATACTGGGTATTAAATGCAGGGGCATTCTACCTCTTAGCTACACCCGCAGCCCTACTTTTATTTTTATTTTGAAGCAGGATCTTGCTAGGTTGATGAGAGTCTCACTACTTGCTAAGGTTATCCTTGAACCTGCTATCCTCCTGTCTCAGCCACCCAAGTACTGGAATTACAGGTGTGTGCAACTATGCCCAACTTATTTTTATATTTTTAAGTATATAGTATATTGGTTATCTGTGGTAGATTTGATCAGGGAAGCTATCTTACTATGACTGAAATGGCTCCATGCTATAGTAGCCTTGAGTAACCAGTTGAAAATGTTCTGAATTTTTGAAAGCACAGGTTAAATGATAAGACAGTTTACCCAGTTGAATGCTCTATAAAAATAGTCCCTTAGAGCATTCTGATAATTGTCACCAAGATTTTTATAGGTATTTTATAGTTTCTGTCTTGTTTGGATGTTATAACATCCACTAAGTAACTAAGCAAGTTTAAACATGTTTGCTGAAAAAAAATAAATAAGGTGCATGTTATGGCAGGAATGAAATCCAAGACGTATTGTGGAGTCTTCATGGTGAATTTTTGAAAATGTAACAGCAGCAGAATTCTATTCTATGTAATATGATGAGTCTGTAAGTAGTTTATTCATACTTCTCAGGGTTCAATATTTGGTCTTCAGATGATCCACAGGAGTATTTTGATATCTAGTGTTTGGGTCTAATCTAGACTTTAAAAATACTGTAATTTAATGTAGTTTTGTCAGTAGATGTAGAGCAAGATTATTTGGGAATGTTTTATTGTAGTGCACAGAGGATATATAAAATATGTAGATGGAAATCTTTATCACTCAAGAACAAGGTATGTTCATGTACATTGTGTTTTTGTACACATTATGTCTTTATTCCTGTAATTTTATTACACATGACAAATCCAACATCTGTTGAGGTCAACTATTTATTCCATGTTCTACACCTTGGTGGTGAAACTCAAATCAAATCTAAAGACAAGTATTTCTAGATCTTATGCATATTCATTGCTGTACATACCATTTTACCTTCCTCCTCCCTCTCTCCTTCCCTACCTTCCTTTATTCCTTCCTTCTTGTTCTTTCTTTTCTTGCAGTGCAGGAGATTGAACTCAGTGCCTTGTCCCTGTGCATGCTAGGCCTGTGCCCTGGCACTGAACTATATCCCCAGCCCTTTTTTCAGGTGTCATGTTTTTGATCATGAAAATTACTTCTCAGAGGGAGGCATGCAAATACAAGAAATTGCCTTAAATTTAATATCACAAAATATTGAAGTAGAACATTATAGAATATGATTCATACTTTGCCCTGCCAAAAGAGAATGGAGGGACCAGATGGGATACTGGAGGAAAAATTTTAAAACAATCCTGCAACTCACAATTTCTTACTTTTCTCAGTTTTCCTTAAGTTTCCTAACACCATATTTTGTACTAACCTGATCACTTTAATTCATGACATTCTTTCTTTCTTTAAATATCTTTTTAATCATTGGATGAATTAGAATGTTATGTTCCTTTGTGTAAAAAGAATATATGACCTATATCTTCAAAAAGGCCAATTTGTATTAATATTGATAGATGCTTTTCAAAATCTGGGTGAAACACAGATTGAAAAAAGATTAATGTATTCAGAAGGAAATAAGGCCTTCTTATAAGGCAGGACTTGATGTCAATTCTTTTTTTTTTTTTTTTTAAATGTAGTGTCATATTGAAATGTGAAGGAAATTAAGGATACAATCACATATTCAGATGTTTTTATTTTTAATGAAAAGTAGTGAATCTGAGATTTTATCCTTGTTGGTTTTATGGCAGCAGATTCTCTGAAGTTATGATCCTTAAATTTTCCTGAAATTTATTTGAAGATCTGCCTATGTTCATTTGTTAAAATAGATTTGCAGATATGTTTTAGAATATACCACTTATTTTATTCAAAACAAATATTCATAGTTTTATATACATGTATATAAAACATATATAAATATAATTATTATAAAATTATATTAATATATAATATACATTATATATAATATGTATATGTATATATATTTCCAATTAAATGATTAGCTTTAAAGAGAAAAGTAAATATTAAAAAAAATGTTATGTTCCTATTGAAAACGTCATTAGTCCATCTGGAGTGGGCATCACTGTTTTTCATAGTGTTACATAATGAAGCTTGAAGAACTTATGTTACCTGTATGTTAAATTTATAGCTATTTATTATGCTCACATTCTATGATTCACTAAGATAGCAATATCACAGAGTACTGGGGTTAACTATGGATGTTCATTAATACATTAAACTCTTATTAGATACTCCATCCACTGTGAAATCCATTATAGTAGTTTTATTTTTAAATTATCCCCACAAATTTAGAAGTGCAACTTTTAACACTGAACTTCACTTTTTCCTTACTTTTGACATTAAATTCAGAAAAACATATCCTTCAAGTGTTTTATGTTCCAGAAATCTTACTATGATATAAGTTTATAACTGGATCTTAAAATGCCATTGTAGAATAATAGATTTTATATCCTTTGAAGCATGATCTGAGGAAGAAAATCAGTAATACAAGTACAATTCATTAAATTAATACTGGGTCTCTTTTCTGATATTTCTATCCACATTTCTCAAAACTTCATTACCTCATCTTGTCCTCCCAGGTTTATTCAGCTGACTCCCAAAACTGAAGCATTAGGAAAGTTTTTTGTACTTAGCACCAGGATTCCCAAGTTCCTGAGCTTATTTCATTTGTGACTTTTGAAACCCAGCAGTCAAGTCCCATCTTTGCACCCTGAGACTCCAAGGAATTGCACAGAGAAGTGAAAGAAAAAGTTGAAAAGAATCAAAAGCAAGCAGAACTGGAAGGGGACCCAAGCAGGATAGAAACAACAGAAAGCACAATTTCGAAGTAATATCTGTGGGCTCTAATGTTGCACATAGTTATCAAAAGAAAAACAAAGGGTAACATTTTGATATTCACCTAACCTTCACAAGGAAGCTACCAGAGACATTGGAAAAAGCATTTTAAGCACTATCCACCTCTGAGATCGAACTTGCTGATAAAATGTAGATTGTGATGAATAATAGATTTTTTTTTAGAATGCTGTTCCATTTTCTCTTGTAGAGCTCAATACATACAGCGACAGATGCTTTTTGTTCTCATTGAAGAAGCTGGGATTTGGAGGCCATCATGGCAAAGATTTTTAGATTAGAAAGAAACACTATTGTGATTGTTCATCTTATATAATGATACACGTGTGTGTGTGTGTGTGTGTGTGTGTGTGTGTGTGTGTGTGTGTTACTGAGAATTGAACTCAGGGGAATTCTACCTCAAAGCTATACCCCCAGCCCTATTTTTTTTTATTCTTTATTTTGAAACAGGGTCTCACTAAATTGCAGAGTGCCTCGCTAGGTAGCTGAGGCTAGCTGCTGCAAACCCGGATCCTCCAGTCTCAGACTACCAAATGCTGGGATTACAAGCATGTACCACCACACCTGACTATGATGCACTTATTTTTATAAGAAGTTGATTTTAATGTGTGCTTAACTAAAACAGTCTCTCAATTTACAAATAATTCATAAATTTTTATTTTGTGAAAATGATTAATTCTATGATAAGTAATTGTTTTTATTGTGTTTATTGAGATATCCTGAAACAAGTTTTGATATATTCAGGCCAATCTTCATTACAAATTTCCTTACTTGATAGATTATAATCTGGAAAATGCTATTGTTTATATTTTGAGAGTGAATCAGCATTAAGGTTACTGATAGAAGCATTGAAATAGTAAAATTTGACATTGATTGTAAGGACAGCTCATGTCATCTGGCATTCGGCATACACAGGCTCTGACCTTTCTTGGTCAAATATGACCCCTCTGCCTTAGGGAAGCCAGTGGGTGGGTCAAGGAAAGGCCTACCTCCCTCCCCCAGAGCTCCCATTGGCTCCCACCCCAGCTTCACCTACCTATCTGACCTTCCCATATATACTACTGTGTGTTTGAATAAAGCTGAGATCCTGCAGTTCCTGGGCGCTGACTAGACTCCCAGCTCAGTGCAGTTTTTTGGGGGGTTGTCTCGACTCCCCAGGGTGGTGGGCCTGGCCTCGACACTCTCCTTCTCGATCGGCCCCAGTAGGCGAAGCAGCTGGCCCTCTTGGTTTACCCCGTGTTGTGTGGGATGCAACATCTGGTGCCCCGTGTGAGGCCCAGGATTCCGCTGATGAGCTAATCAGATTTTGGGTGATTGTACCCCCATAAGATATGGGGTAGTCTTCCTCTAAAAATAACCCTTCTCTTCACTCTTTCAGAGTTCTGCTAAAAAGTCAGGGACTCAAATTGTCAGAGTCCCAAGCCACAAAGGTCTGGGGTATCTTAGTTAAGGTCGCCCCATGGTTCCCTGAGAGTAACCTCTTTGACTGGAGCACCTGGGATCAGGTGGAACAGTTGGTCCCCAAGGACCATATCAAACTCTGGGAGGTTCCACCTCCAGGAGTGTACCCCACTCTTGCAGCACTTAAAAGCTGTTTTCCTCCTGGTCCAAATCCCCTGACTCAAGAGAGGCACAGTTCAATGCTTCCTTCCATCATTCACCCCCTCCAGAAGTACAGTCAGGTACCCCTGTCCCCCCTAATCCCCCCTCAACTTTGTCAGGGCACAATTCTTTGGAGTCACCTAATAAGCTTCCTGAGGAAAAACCCCCTGACCCATTTGGGAGTGTTCCTCAGCCTCAGTCTCACCTCTACCCCTCTTTACCCCACCAACCTGAGGCCCTGGGACATAGTTTACTCCAAAACAGCCCTCCAACCCCCTTTGGGAGGCTTCTGCCCCCCTACCCTACCTGGAGCTATGTGCTCCATCAGGCTTGCCAAATTTGGACACAAAGACCACCATTAGTTCTAACATTCCTATGGGTGACAGGGCGGAGTCTCTCTCTCCCCTTTCCCCTCCCCAAGGTGGGGAGGCCTGCCGGTGGAACCAGCAGTGTCCCTTGCTTGTCACCTTTACCCAGTTAACATTAACCCTGGGGGAAATAGACCCACGCCCTGGTATCCATGGGAGCCCAGTGATTTAAAGGAGCTTAAAAAGGACATCCTAGAAGATGGCCCCAATTCTCTGTGGGCTGAGATAATCCTCCAGGGACTCGCTTACCAAAATTGCACAACACAGGAGACAGAGGGGAGGTACACAATGCCACTGCTGCCACCGCTGCAGGCCAGTTAACTCCCCAAGGGCGCTGCTCCCAAGGCTGCTCACAGGCACCAAGAGGAGCTCTGCACCACTGCTGCCAGTCATCTCTCATCTCCCTCTTCTAAACCGGGCCTAGCCTCACAGCGGCTCAACTCTCAAACTTCCACCCTCACCCCCAATCCTAAAGGCCACTGGCCCACAGGAAGTCCCTAAAATACAGTGGACCCCAGGACCCCTATATGGGTGGAGCAGTGGCCACTCCCAACTGTTAAGCTCTAGCAGTTGCATATTATCCTTAAACAACAGGTCCAGGCTGGGCAATTAAAACACTCTAACAGCCCAGAGAATTCTCCAGCATTTATAATAAAAAAATTTAGTGGTAAATGGAAAATTCTACAAGATTTAAAAAAATCAATGAACGAATGAGTCCCTTTGGCACCCCCCAGAGAGGGATGCCTTGGGTGCCTCCCATTCCTTGTGAACACTATCTAGTAATTATAGATGTTAAGGATTGTTTTTTCTCAATTCCCCTGCACCCTGGGGACACCAAAAATTTGCTTTCTCTATCCCATCATTAAATTTCTGAGAGCCTGACCAGCGATTTGAGTGGACAGTCCTACCTCAGGGTATGGCCAACAGCCCCTTGTTCCTCCAACACTTGTGCGGCCACCAATCCTTTCCGAGCTTCCTAACAGAGGGCAACTCCCTTGCTGACAGGTTGGCCATTACAGGCACCATCGCCTGCTACTCCCGGTGGAGGCTACAAACCTCCATGGCCTCACCCATGCAAACTGGAGAGGGCTTCATTACAAATTTCCACAGGTAACAGTTAAAGATCTCAAAAAGATTATCCAGACCTGTAAAAGCTGCCAGTCATTCCTACTGATCCCTCCACTTCAACAGCAGTGAGTCAGTCCCCGAGGCCTATATCGCAACAACCTCTGAAGACCGATGTTACCCATGTTGCATCCTTTGGGAGACTCAAATGTGTTTTTGTCAAGGTGGACACCTTCTCCTATGCTTGCTGGGCAACAACTGCTCATGCAGGAGAAAAGTCTAAACATGCCACCAATCATTTGCTTCAATGCTTTGCAGTTCTAAGCCTGCCTGACCAGCTAAAAACAGATAATGGACCTTGCTTTATTGGGCAGTCCTTTCAAGAGTTCCTCAAGAGATGGAACATAACCCGTACTACAGGCCTTCCCCATAACCCTCAAGGACAGGCAATTGTGGAACGAACCAACGGCACCCTAAAATCCCAGCTTACAAAACAAAATGGGGGAGCTCTCCGCCCCCCATGACCAGCTCAGGAAGGTGCTCCTGACACTTAGCATTTTAAATTTTTCAAAGGAATCACAGTCATCACCGCTCCAGCGCCACTAGACTGGGATCATGCCATACAGGGCACTTGAAGTCAAGTGGAAGGACCCATTGATGGGTCTCTGGAGGGGACCTGATTCCCTCATTAGTGTGGGACGAGGATTTGGCTGTGTTTTCCCCAGAGGGGAACCCCAACACATCTGGGTTCCAGCCAGAAATCTTAAACACTGTCCTACCCTGGCTGGGGAATGCCTATCTATACCTACCCCAGAGGGCTCCACACCCCCGAGGAAGTCTCTCTTGTATGCTCTCTTATAGGAGACCTGCCCCAGTGGCCCAATCCCTCCTGATGCTGCTGCTGCTGGAAAACCATGGGTGGAAACATGGGTGTCCTCCTCCAGAAGATGATTGGAGATCTGTGCACCAACTGCTTCTCTAGTCTGGAAGGACTGGCAAAGCATTGTTACAGGACAAACAGTGCAATAATGGTATACAGGCTACAGGCAACCACCCTAATGCAGGGCAGAGAGAATGGCTGCCCAGGAGCAGTGCTCACTCACATCTGATGGTCAGCCCTAAAATAACTCTGGCTGCACCTGGAAAGCCCCCTCCCCAATGCCTCTGTAATCAGTTTATATCCCAATACTGACAGCTTGCGGCCAAGCCTGATGACCTATATGGGCATCGTGAGCCTTACGATGATGTTGCTAGCCTATGCCCCACACCCCATAAGGCCCCAGGAAATCCAATGACGGGTAAGACCCCTTGAAAGATAGGGGTGACCTAAGACAGGATCCCTGGGTGCTGACTCCCCAGAGTCCAAAAGGTGACAGTGTGTCCAATGACAGGTAAGATCCCTTGAAAGATAGGGAAAACCTAAGACAGGAACACTGTTTATGAGGACTTCTGAGAGCTTAAAACAAAGAAGGG